>PISX010004471.1:0-121009 GCA_004024625.1 Mellivora capensis | reverse complement strand
GGGGGGGGGGGTTAGGGGAACCTGGTGGTGGGTTTTAGGGAGGGCCCCTATTGCAGGGAGCACTGGGTGTGGTGCAAAAACAATGAATACTGTTACTCTGAAAAGAAATAAAATAAATTTAAAAAAAAAAGAGCAAACAAAATGCTTCTGTATGTGGCACAAAGGCAAGAAGGGGAAAAAATGGCCTTTGGTGGCTTTTATTCAATGAGTAGCTTAAAACCAACTCATTTAAAAAACAATAACGACAGGGGCGCCTGGGTGGCTCAGTGGGTTAAAGCCTCTGCCTTCGGCTCAGGTCATGATCTCAGGGTCCTGGGATCGAGCCCCGCATCAGGCTCTCTGCTTAGCGGGGAGCCAGTTTCCCCCTCTCTCTCTGCCTGTCTCCCTGCCTACTTGTGATCTCTCTCTATATATTTTTAAAAAAATAAAATCTTTAAAAAAAAAACAATAACAACAACAACAAAACAGAAAGAACTAACCCGCTTTGGATGCAAGACTCAGAGAGACCAAGCGGAGCAGAGTTCAGAGGCCCACCTCATTGCCGGCCCTCCCCCACTGTAACCTCCTGTCCCCGGGTGGAGCAGCTCCAATCACCTGACAGGCACCTCCAAAGCCTGGGAGAAGCAATGCAGCCAGGCAGCCTCACACCTGCCAACTTCCCCAGGCCCATTTCCTTTGCCACAGGGGGATCTGAAATTAGTGATTTCAGTCTGACAGTGTTTTGAGCAGAAAGATCTATTTTTAATACAAATAAAACAGAAAACTTACAGATTAAAATTCTGAGGTCCTTGGAAACTGGGAGATCAGGGCTATTTTCTGTCACAACGAGTGTCAAATGTCCAACTGTGCTAAAATAATTCTCCTTTTAGTTGAACCTAGTCCTTGGCATTTGCAAGTTCACTGCTAGTGAGAAAGGACCTCTAAAAACTCCCGGAGGGCCCCAGCCCCAAGGGTAAATTGCTCAGCATGGATTCTGGTGCCAGTCATTCGGCAATAGCCAAATTAATGCTTAGGGTTTAAAAAGGAGAGTCAGGGCTGGAGCAAAAATAACCAGCAATCATTTATCACTCTCTCCCGCAAGACAGAAGCCTCTCTACCCTGAGCTGACCTGCAGGCAATGCCCAGGCAGCAGGCCCAGTCTTGAGCACACGGAGAGCCGGGTCTGGCTCTTCAACATTCTATATCTTCTGCCCACCTCCTACCCAAAACTTTCAACACACCCTCCTCCCCAACTGCCCTTCCTTGAGGACCATCAACTTGAGTCGGCATTGTTCACGCTAAGTTATTAGAACATAGCCCCAAGCAGGCCCAGAACAGATGTTTGTTGGATCACTCACTGAAGAAGGTCATGGAGTCCATTATTCTCATCTGCATGCCACTGATTCTTATCATTGGGCAAGTTCAGGAAGTTCTGATTTGACACAAACACATTCTCTGGAATACTGGAAATAAAGGAATCAGGTAAGGGAGCATTAGGGTCTGGGAGGGTTCACTGGTGTTCCTCAGCCACCCCAGATGAGAAGGGGTCAGAGAGGCATAGGAGGGTGTATGCAAGGAATACCCATTCTACAAATAGTGGCTACCTTTGATGAGGGGGACAAGAGAAAAGATGGAGTTCCACCTACAGGCTTGGTACAATCTAGTTGAGTAAATGTCTAAATGAAACAGAAGAGGCTGAATGCAAAGCCATTTGGTGCCTTAGAAACAATGAATCTGGGAATGAGTCTTCTTGGAAAGAAAGTAGCCAGAAATGAATCCTGTCCATGTAAAGTGGTGACTGCCTTCAGCAGTACCATGAGGAATGGCACGGAGATCACCCACCCCTTACGGAGAGAATCTTCAGTGGCAGTAGCCTTTCGAGGGGTCGAGTCTGCTGAACCCTGAAAATTAGAACTCAAAAAGCAGCTGGTCCCATTGTACAAGAACCATCAGCCACAGGCCTCAGGCTTACCCACCACCTCCAAACTGCACAGCTCCACATTTAAAACTGATTGAATTACAGTTCTTCTTCAGTTTCATAAGTAGTTCTCATCACTAGCATGTGAGACAATGTGAGAATTAAGGGCAGTCTACTTGTAATGCTCCTTAAAATTCATATAAAGAGCAAAGCCCATGAGTCATGTCCCCAGCTGCCTAATTTGAGGGAAGGAAGCCTCACTACATGAATATTATCTGTCCTGAAAGCCTTCCACACTTCATCCCCTGAGTTCACAGCTGAAGCAGTCGCGAGTCCTCCGGAAATTGAGTTGGACTAAAGTGTTCAAGTGGTCAATGAGCAAAGTTATGTGAAGTAATTTCCCCTGAAGTTCCTTTTTTCTCTACATCTTACTCCTTGGTCTTCTGTGACAAAGCAGGCCTCGGGATGGCCAATACAGACAAGAGCCCATTAGGAAGAATAATGAGTTACTATTTATTGTGTGCAGTGTGCCAGGAACTGTGCTGCTCATCCTTCCAGCTCCATGAACCCATCTTGTGTTTCTTAATAGCAGCGGTATCCCATTGACCTTGGGAAGGTCATCTACCACTCCTCCTGGGCCTCCATCAGCTCCCCTGTAGAGTGAGGGTTGAACAGAATAATTTCCTCTGTCGAATGTGTGTGTGTGTGTGTGTGCGCGCACACACGTGTGTGTATCTGTTGGAGTAGATCTGTCTAAAACTCAGCCTGATCTGAGGACCACTTTGCGTGTTAATTATACCCATAGGTCCCTAAGGGAGTTACATGCATCTCCACGGAAGTCACATTTCTGAAAGACTGTGAGAGTTGGTTGACTCCAGAATAAGGAAACTGTAATATAAGAATTTTAAATTGTTATGGGTTATTTTGACTTGGGAAAATAGGAAATTGCCTTATTAAAAAATAATTTCTCCACGGAATATTTTCCACATGGACTAATCTAATAATAAGAGGATTTCAATTTTGTGAACATCTTCTCGAACAATGTGGAAATTTTCTAATAAGCCAACAGAAGGATGACAATTGGCTGTCTGTCCTTTTCTACTGCCACACAGCAGACTGGCAATGTGTTTGTGGGTTAAATTTTAATCTGTGGATTAGAAAATTTTAATAACTAGCAGAAAAATTCATCTTAGCAAAACCAACGTTACCAACTCATGGAGCTGCTGACTCAGTCCAGAAGCTGAGGTTTCTATTTTTTTTTAAGAGTTTATTTATTTATTTGACAGAGATCACAAGTAGGCAGAGAGGCAAGCAGAGGGGGTGGGGGAAGCAGGATCCCTGCTGAGCAGAAAGCCCGATGTGGGACTAACCCTGAGACCATGACCTGAGCCGAAGGCAGAGGCTTTAACCCACTGAGCCACCCAGGCGCCCCCAGAAGCTGAGGTTTCTAAAGCACTGAGTTTCCTATCTTCTTGCACCGCTGCAACAAGGCCATCCTCCACCACCAATACATGACCTCCACTTCCTCCCTGTCCTAGCGCACCACAAGTCTGCCCCCCACCCCAGAAGTCTTCTGATCCCTACCCACCTCTCCATCTTAAATCTACCCACTCTCCGTCTTGCATGTTTTTTATTTTTTTTTTAAGATTTTATTTATTTATTTGACAGACAGAGATCACATATAGGCAGAGAGGCAGGCTGAGAGGAAGGGAAGCAGGCTCCCTGCTGAGCAGAGAGCCTGACATGCGGCTCCATCCCAGGACCCTGGGATCACGACCCAAGCTGAAGGCAGAGGCTTTAACCCACTGAGCCACCCAGGCACCCCTCTTGCATGTTTTTTAAATGATCTTATTGTTTTTAAAACTTTATTGATTTTTTAAAAATTACATACTGTAAAACGCAGTGTATAGTCTGATGACTTTTGACAAATGTAGACTCGCTTGTGACTACCACTCAAATCAAGATACAATTTCCATATTCCAGAAAAGTCCTTCTGGGCCTTTCCAGTCATTCCGCTGCTCTCTGCACCCAGAGGCCACCAGTGTTTGGATTTCTAGCACCATGAATTTGCTCTGCCCAATCTGGAATCTCACAGAAATGGAAATCATCCTTTATGTCCTCTGCTGTGTCTGACTTCTTTGGCTCAACACCCATGTCTGCAAGATTCATACGTGTTGCTGCATATTTCAGTACCTCTTTCTGTTTTATTTTTTTTAATGGTTTTCTAGTATATTGGGGACTGTTATGGAAAAGTTGCTAAAAACGTTCTTGTTGAAGACTTGTCTAACCCATGTTTTGGTTGCTCTTGGACATTTACTTAGGAGAGAACTTGCTGTGTCATGGAGTGAGACACGCTCACCTTGACCTTACACGCGACGCTCCAGCCTGACTCAGTTTTTGGTTTCTCAGAAGTACCCACTCTGTCTCTTCAAGGCTCCATATCACCTTCCTCTCCCTTCACCTGGGTAATTCCTACCCATCCTTAAAGTCCTAACTTAGATGTTCCATGTCAAAGAGCCTTCCCAGCAAAGGCCATGCTGGGTGCTCCATTAACACCTGCTGGGCAGGTGGGTGGACTGGCGGATTGGGGAATGAAGAGTCTTGGGAATCAATTAGCTGGTCCAGTGTTTTTCAAATTGCCTTCTGTGGAACTCTTATCACGCCTCCATCCCCTCCGAGAGCCCTGGAGGGGGGCAGGTGGGGCAAAATGGGCTGACACCAGGTTGAATCAGATCATCTTAGCACATTCCCACCAGTGTTACTACGGAAAACAGTACAGAGTTTCCTCAAGGAACTAAAATGGGCCCCTGTTCTAATGAGCAGGGTCAGAAAGGGCGATCCAGGGCCCACAGGTGCCAGCCCGTGCTGAGCAGAGCTGGACTGTGCTGGATACGTACGTCCATGAAACCAGCTCTCAATGGTTACAATCACTCGGAAATAATTTCTCTGCATGTGCCATTTCCTTGCAAGAATTAAGAACTGTGTAAACACTACAGAATGAGCTGGAACACTTCTGAGGGCGGGGGTTCCTGTTGTGACATACAGTTGTCTCACCTTGTGAAAACCTGGTGTTAGAAAAGGGCTAATTCCAGCTCCCCTGTGGTACGAGTCAAGCCCCCGGGTGCCATTTATTCGGGCTCATCAAATGCTGTTTTCACAAATTGTGCCAAGTAACCATTTCAAGCGAGACAGTGTCGCGCACACTCAGAGATGGGGCGCCATGCTTTCAGGGGGACTCCTAACACATCCACCGTCCCCAGCGCCCTGACTACAGATCACAAGGCACAGTCCACAGAGCGAGCGACTGATGACTTTGGATACAGTCTCTATCCAACATTAACACGGCAAAAACAGCAAGAGCTAACTTGCGTGAGTAATGTAAGCTAGAGGTGAGCTGAGTGATTTACATGCATTCTGGAACTATCATTGTCCCTGTTTTCCAAATGACGAAGCCCAGAGCTCTTGCCCGAGTCGTTAGCAGGGAAACAGCGGAAGCAGGATTGCAATCCACTCTGCTCAAACCTGCTGCCACATGGCGGTTTACATTCCCTGACCTTCACCGGGCTCTCAGAAGCGGGGGTCTGCATTTATTTATTTGGGGATTAGATGAGGTGCTGGTTGTGAAGAAACGGCGACCTAGGGTCCCTTCCTGAGGCTCCTTTTGTCACCATCTGCCTGACGCAGAGCTAATGCTCAGTGTCGGTCCGAAGGCAGGCGAGCCAACGCAACCTGAATAAGTAGGCTCCCTCTTCATTTGCTTTAAAAAGACAAATTACGATCAAGATTGACACAAGATTTCCAAACAAGTGCTTCAAGGGGCATCACAAAGAACTTGGAGGGTTGAGAGTGTGGGATGGAACAGCTTCCAGAGGAAGAGACAGCAGCATGGACATTGTCCTTGAACATGGGGGGTGGGGGGGAGTCAAGGGGAAAATGAATGAACTCCCACCTATGTTCCTAGGCCCTCTCCTGTGGACGGAGGGGTCTGTGTGCCACACCACCAACGGTCTCGCCAAGGAGATGGAAATAAGCACAATCTGTGATGTTCCCACGAATGCTCAGATGACCGTGTTCATATTTTATTCTAAATTTGCTTCCAAGTGCTTATGCAAACTAAAAATATTAACATACTGCAAGCTATCATTTAATAATCAAGAGTGTGGGTGTGTTGCTATGTCGTTTGCAGGATTGGGGACAGGTGTTTGAGGGAGGAGAGGGAAAGGATCGCATCATAAATCCTTCTTTTTGCCTGAAACCTCCCTGGCACCTGGTTTCAGGCAGGGCCTTTTTCCTGGCCTTACCAAATGTTGCCATGTGTAGACAAAATGAATTAAAAAAAACAAAAAAAGGACTGGGACTTTGTGTTTGGATGCAAAATAGAATTGAATATGCAGTGGCTTTGAGCTGCTTTCAAGTTCCTAAGAACCAAATTGCTGTTTGCTAAGGCAATTTCACTTGACCTCTACTGGACAGCAGCATATATGAGATATTGCCTGAGACCACAGGTGCCCTGCACATCGCTGACAGGCCCCGAAGTAAGTGCTAAAAAGGAGAATTCTTGAGGATGCCTGGGTGGCTCAGTCGGTTAAGCATCTGCCTTCAGCTCAGGTCATGATCCTGGGATCCTGGGATCAAGCCCCACATTGGGCTCCCTGCTCAGTGGGGAGCCTGTTTCCCCCCTCCCTCTGCCCCTCCCTTCTCCTCCTGTGCCCGCACAAGCTCTCCCTCTCTCCAAATAAATAAAATCTTTAAAAAAAATTTTTTTTTAAAGAATTCTTGTTATTTTTCTTCCCCATCTCTTATGTCTAAAGGAAGGTAGGGAGTGCCTGGGTGGATCAGATGGCTAAGCATCTGCCCTCAGCTCAAGACATGATCCCGGGGTCCTGGGATCGAGTCCCACGTCAAGCTCCCTGCTCAAGAGGGAGTCTGCTTCTCCCTCTTCTTCTCTCTGTCTGTGTCTCTCATGAATAAAAAATAAAATCTTAGAAAAAAAATAAGGAAGGTAAGGATGGTTTCCTGGCAATTAGGAGATCAGGAGGACGAGGAGGGCAAAGGGAAAGGCTCCTTGGTATCGTTAAAATGTGAAAAACAATGAGATTGACCAGCAGTAGCAAACCCAAAATGTGTTCTATGATTTTAAAAGAATGAGAGACAAGTGCATCCTGGACTTGGTACATTTATTCAATATTCTGTGAAATCAGCAAGAATCAGAAGAAGCACATATCAATGCAATACAGCCACAAACATGTCCTGGATATAAATAAAGATGCACTATGAGAAATACTCACTACGGAACTAGTACTCTCTTATATTGACTACCTCTTAGCAACGAACATCATCAATGTAAATCTAATTTACTCACAATATAAAAACCTTGACTCCTAAAAGGAAATAGAGATTCGGTGCGATCGTAATTTGCCTCACGAGGCCCTCTCGCTGCACGATTTCAAGGCCTGGCTTGACGACTGTTACGAAAATGACAAGAACGAACTCAAGAGAACATTTCCACAAGATTCAACGAAACAGTGCAGAAATAAGTTACTTACCCATGCACAGAATAAGGCAAAGGCTAATTTCAATCGGGTTAGGAATAGTAAATGCAACTAGTTTCTGGTTCACAAAACAAACATTTCAGACTTCATTTAGGTTAACGGGTATACTGTTATATGGGTCATACTCTACATGTGTTTCCTAACTACTCAGAAAGCCGGCACTCACACGTCACGTGGAAACTTCTCCTCAATTAGACTTATTCCGCAACAGCCCCAGAAAGCCAGCTGCGTTTCCTGACGGTATCTACCATGGGGACAGCACACACTAGTCAAAGCATACAGTTTAAAGAGCTGAAAGTACATTAAAACGTAGTCTATGGGTTTCACAAATTTCGTGTTTTTAAAATATTTTTTCCAAACTAAAAGCTGCAGAAAATTAGTTCCTCGATATTCTCCCGAAAACTTTTGCGCAGCTACCATTTCAAATTTCTTAAGCTTTTTATTTTCTTAAAAATATTTAAATGAGGGTAGTATCCTATCTTTTTGAAAAATAATCCCCCCAAAAAGATTACAAATCTTTTGTTTTGATCAGTGTGACCAGGGGTTTGTCGTCAGGGCTGTAGTCCTCGTAGGCGATGGGAGTCACGTCGTACATCGCGGGCCGGGATTTCTTTCCAAATCTGAAACCAGAGGGGAGAGAGGACCCCAGTTAGAGGAACAGTGGATCTCAAGTCCTGTGAAAGGCACGTAGTGAGAATAACTTAAGCTGAAGAATCAAAAGGAACAACAAAAATACCCTAAGAAAGACATTCTCTAGCAAGCACAGAAATTTAAGAGATCTGGATATCACCGCTGAACAAGTACGCAGGTGAGTCTCCAGTGCAGGGGGTAAAAAAAGGATTTCATGAGACGTGGAGTCCAAATGAATGTTGAAGCTTCTAGGTTAAATCCTGGCAAAGCAGTCTGGCCTGACAGCTCTACAGTAGGTTTTAAGACACGTATCTATCTGTCTTTTCCTTCTGAGACCCATTAACTATCTGGAGAAGCAAGTTAATTTTATATCCATTCTAGGGCCTGGAACATACAAGTCTTCCTGGGGACTTATAGGAAGGCTAGGAAGGCTCAGAGGTCATCTGAGGTCCCAACATGAGAAGAAGGGCAGAGAGAGGAAAGGACTTCAGATAAGGAGATGTTTGTCCACAATACTCAACACCCGTCATCCAACGCCATCCACCTGTTCCTCCTCACACCCCATGCACACACAAGCCATTGTTGTTTTTGGTCTTTGGTTTTTTTTCCTCTGAGCTCAAGCCATTGTCGCAAAAGATCTATGTATGCCTAAATCCTCTTAGCAGCAGGACTGATGCCCGGAAGCCAGGGGTGTCAAAATCCACTTTCAGGACTTCCTGCCAAACTAGTCTGAAAATGGAAGATTATTAACATAAATTCAACTTCTGGGTGGTCTCTTCCCACAGAAAGCCTCACCTTCCCTCAAGTCCCTGGGGTACCATATCATTTAAACAATCTTCCACATTTACCTACCACGCCTCCTCCTTGGATAGACCACATTTTTTAACTGTTTTAAGTCCAATGAGGTTCGAAAAAGAAACATGTAAGGAACCTTACATTTTAAAAAGCCTGGTAAGACGCGCCCCAAAGACTTCAAGGGGCTTATTTACCATGGCTTTCAGCTTACTTCCCAGGCCCCCATTCCTTCTTTTCCCTTTGACATCTTGGAAAGCCAGTCTTCCACAGAATGAGGAGAAGTACAACGGAATGAGAAAGGAGGAAATGCATTCTTCATTGGATCTTTTGTTTTTAAACATTCATCAATCCTTTGTTCTGATTCACTCAAGATTTACTGGTCTTCGGGGCCACCAAGGCACAAACTGTGCCAGGTGTATACCAGGCAAAATGCAGACTTACAGAGTTAATGCATTCTGCCACCAAGAAATCCAAGGATAGTACCATAAGATGAAAAAGCTTTCAATACAATCATGTCTGAAACATGCGCCCTCGCTGGTGCATGCTTACAATCGAGCTGGAGTCCAACCTATGGTCTGTGTATCTAAATGGAGCAAGCCATTTAGCCAGCATCATCTGAGACCAGGGAAAGGGAAAGGGCAAGAGTGTAAAAGCCACCTGGATCCCAACACATTCTCCCCAGGCCGGAACTTGCAGAAGCTACTTTAAAGTGCAAATATTTTGACAATCTCTTTCTCATAAAACAGCTAGATTCATTGGTAACAATACACCCCTTATAATGTTGATTCATCTCAAAATTCAGGCAATCCCAGGGAAAAACTCTCTGGATCCTCACATAGGTGTCATGGGACAGTTTCCTGGGGGAACTTGGATGGGAGGGTTAGCAAATCACGGATTGCCTGCTAATCAGTTGGTTGGCCAAAAGGAAAATTTTAAGCAACTTGATAGGCTGACTATGTGTTTAAAATATCCATTTTCTTTTTATATGACTTCACAGTTTGAAGAAGAATCTGTGTCTCCAAAACCTAGAAAGTTAAATGCCTCCATGTTACGCAATCCGCCAACAAACTATCATTCAAAGGGCTTAAATTGTCAGCACGGGGCTGAATATTGACAAGGCAGGTTTGAGGACAGGTGTTTCAGATCCACTGAGCATGATGAGGCAAGTGCTGAAACCAGTCATGAGGAGCCACGTGGCTGCCATACTTGCACCGAGTCAACCAAAGAACGAGAACTTTGTTTCATATTTAGACAAGTCACTGGCTGTGTGCACGGTGCTAATGAGATCAGCTCCAAACCAGTATGGGTCATAAGGTATAACGCTGGTTACAAAGAGAACCTGGTTTTAAAAGGGCTAATCACTGCCCCCAGCACTATCTTGGAGCTGGAATCCCTGTGCTATGACTTCACTAGCTCCTTACATGTTTATTCAACCTAAATTCCTTAGGTGACACACAGACTTCCACACAAAGTGCAGTATCCACAGCATAGAAGTAAACTGGCTTTTAAAACACAATAAAACGAGGGGTGTCTAGGTGCCTCAGTCAGTTAAGCATCCAACTCATGGTTTTGGCTCAGGTCATGATCTCAGGGTCCTGAGATCAAGGCCGGTGCCAGGCTCTGTGCTCAGCGTGCAGACTGCTTGTCCCTCTCCCTCTACTCCTCCCCCTGTTCAATCTCCTTCTCTCTCTCTCATGAATAAATAAAATCTTTAAAATACAATAAGATGACTAAAATACAATAAGATAAAATACAACAGGACTTTCCTTGAATCTCCTACACCCATCACAGGAATAAGCTCACCTCTATTAAAAAAAAATGAAAATGTATTCCTACTTAAATTTTTAATCCCAACAGCTTTTTATATTTCCTTAGTGTCTCAGGATTGGGTGGATGTTAAGAAATACGCTAATCCCCATAGAATTCCATTTAAACTTTCAGGCACCAAACCAATGTAAGAGCTTGCCTGTGTCACGGCCCCCGTGACTTTATTTTATTCCTTCAAATAACACACTGTTTTGTTTCTTTTTTTTTTTCTTATCATAAAGATACGTTTTAAATGTAAAAAGCAAATTTGGAAAATAGAGAAAATTATCATGGAGACCAAAGGTTAACAAAGTATAGAGCCTGTAAGCCAATTATAGCCTATTGCCTGTTTTTAAATAAAGTTTTATTGGAACGCAGCTGAGCCCCCTTCAAAATGCATCTCTGCTCCTTTGGCACTACAAAGGCAGAGCTAAATAGTCACAGAGACCCAGACAATGTAAGGTCTGTAAATTCTAAGAGATTTGGCAGGCCCTCAATGAAGATTGTTAAGACTCGCCCATGGTCCCTCTCTCCAAAGGATTTAGCCTAGTGTCTGGCGGTGGCGACCAAAACCAGACGCCATAATGCAAGTGGTGGCCACAGCAGCATTCCTGTCACTGACGTCTCAAACATACCCAGTGACGAGTCTCGTACACCGTATCTCACCACAAGGTACTGCAAACCAGTTGTGAGGCGATCAAAGAACTTGCATTCTTCTAGTTCATACTGTCCTGGAAGTCAAGAGATAAACCACCACGCAGGGAACGCAGATGGACCTGACCTTGAGAAAGGCCCAAACTCCAAGGTGCTATTTGAGAAAACAAGGCTGGAACCTTCCACAGCGGTTCTGTTGTTGCGTTCTGCGGTCGGGCACTTAGAGCTGGGGGAGCAGGGAGTAACCTCCCGGAGATGGGACCTCGCTCCAGGGCCTGAAAGGCCTATCCGCTCCCGCTGCTCATTTGCAAACTCTCTCCAGCCTAAGCAAAGCAGCCACAGGACAGAGGACTCTTAACGAGAGAGAGAAAAGGGTCAGAATTGCCAGACCCTTCCTCGCTCGGTCCCTCGTGAATGTCACCGGCGACTCACTCGGATTCGTCCCGTGTAGCAGCTAAGCTGCAGCCATTCTGGTCCGGTGTCACCCCTGGGGCAGCAGCTGGGAGACAGGCTGTGAAACCGGCCTTCGCTCTAGGTCACTGCTACAAACTAGGGAGGAGGTAATATTTTTTCAATGCCTTTCTAGGGTTTCCGGGAAAAGGGAGTGGAAAGGGGCCAGAGACCCAGCCAGGACCTCGAGGGAGCCATGCTGTAGAAACCACAGGTCATAGCTGAATAAACGTTTATAAGGGAATGCTCCAGATATTTGGGAAGGTATTGTATTGACTCCAGTGGTTTTAGCTGCAGTCCCTGCTGCATGGAGGGGCTTTTTGGTTGGGAATTCTGCAGAAAATATTTTTGATAAAAATCGGCACCAAATAAGAACCAGGTTTGTAAATGCTTTCAAGTTTATTCTCTCCTTCCAAGACTATCCAGTTAAACATCCTCTGAGCGGGCTATGTAAGCAGGAAGCTCAGAAAAATCTATCTTAAACTATTCCGGGGCCGAAATAAAATACTCCTCTTGAACACAAAGAATCTTAGCCAGCCTCTGGGGCTGGAGGGAGCCTGAGTCCTTGGGTCTCCCAATACATCCCAGTATAATGCCCCCAATTCTGCTCCTTCCTGGTGAACTCAGCACTCTTGGGAATGGAGAGAGAAGGCTCTTGAGCAACAGAGAAGCTTGTCTCCTCTCCTCTCCTTTTTACACCACCCGTCCGGGCCCCTCACGAGACTGCTGCCTTAGAATGAAGCCACCTGTCAGGCATGTCAAGACACCATACACCAACCCGTAACAGAGACTGTCCTTCAAATGACAGATCTCAAATTCAAGTAAGTCAGGCCCACTATGTGCTGGACCCTGAGGACAGGCCCTTTATGTACCGGCCAGGGAAGGAATCAAATCAACAAGGCCGGCAGGGATTGGTCTCAGGGTTTCCCGGAGGCCGTGTTGGCAAACTCACCCTGGAGAGTCAAGGAGGAGCAGCCTCATGGGCCCCGACTTGGAAGGAGATGCACCTTCCCCTTCTCCTTCACAGTTCTAGAAGTAAGGTGGGTGCAGCTCTCAGAAAAAAGGTACCCTTGTCCCACCCGGCATTGGGGCAGCTGCCCCATGCCTCCCAATCTCTCTCCTTCCAGTGGCTCCTCTCCCTGGAGAATAAGGCTGGATTTTGCTCCCACCAAGGTGGCAAGATTCCAGTCAGATGGGAGTCTTGGGTCTGGAGATTTCTCACGAAGAAAGCAAACTTTCTGAACCTCTCAGCTTCTATGCCATTCGGACGGATTTTGGATCTGCATGTGTTTTGTTTTGTTTTGTTTTTTAAAGATTTTATTTATTTATTTGTCAGAGAGAGCGAGGGAGCACAGGCAGACAGAGTGGCAGGCAGAGGCAGAGGCAGAGGGAGAAGCAGGTTCCCCGCCAAGCAAGGAGCCTGATGTGGGACTCGATCCCAGGACGCTGAGATCATGACCTGAGCCGAAGGCAGCCGCTTAACCAACTGAGCCACCCAGGGGTCCCGGATCTGCGTGTGTTTTGATCAAGACCAGTACACCATGTCTCAGCCAAGGTCATGCAGCTACTGGGTCTTGTGAGCCCCAATCCTAAGCCACCAAGTTCAGCCCACTCTTTCCCACTGCCCAGATTTTCTGAATTGTTTGCTTTACATTGTTCTAGCAATTAAAAGAAGAGATAGCTGTCCTTTAACAAACACTGTCGTGATTGTTCGGGTAGTAACTGTCCTTTCCAGAAGTCAACAAAATGTTAGATTAGCTGATGTTTTTAGTGTTATAATGGAGAAATAAAAATGGTGTTATTGGCTTGTATAATTCTTTGATATTTATAATTTAATTTGATTGCCTTAACTCTCTAAGCAGGGGGACTTATGTCTTTTTTTCAGTTGAGGGAACAGTGTTTGTGGAGGCTTGACTGGTCTGTGTGAAAGGAAGTCAGGTAATGGGGTAGTTGGGACTCACTCCCTCTCTGTGGTACCACACTCCCTTCTTGTCTCTCCAGCAGTCCTTCCTCCAGAAAAAGACACCACGTTATAGGATATGAACACTGACAGCAGAATGATAGCTGTTTGTCTCTCCAGAAGTAAGCCCCTAAATCAGAGGTTATTTCTATCCAGGCTGTTTGAGGAACGTAGCTAGAGACATTCCAAAAAGCAGTCATCAAAAAATGTTTCCTACACCGTGATTAAGAATCGGCTATTTCCAGCGCAGATAAACACAAATTAAATGAATGAATGCATCCAATGAAAACAGAAAGCTAGCAGCAAACGCAAAGAGGCTGCTTACAAAGCAGCTTCATTGTCCTCCCCCAAGACAAACAAACCTCTTCTTTAGTCTGTGAAATCCTCTGCAGGTGTGCAGTCCTGCTCACAGCATCACCCCGTCCGGGGAATGCACGGGTGGAAGTGGGATCTCCCTCAGCCCTGTTCCCCCTTCGCCCCCTCCCCCCGCAGCCCACCTGGCATGCCGGATGGAGGCGATGGCGTTGCTGAACTCGCTGTCAATGCTGCGACAGTTATAGAACTCCTCGTAGGCTGGCCTGGAGGAGCCCTGGTACTCGATGCGGCTGATGCGGCAAATGCCCACAATGAGGATGATCAGCATCAGGATGAAGGCCACGCAGAGGGCCCCGATGATGATGTACAGGGAGTGCCGGGGCATGTTGGTGAGACTTTCCGCCATGTGGCCCGACTTCCACTGGAGATCTGAGGCGAAAATAAGCAAACGACCGAATGTGAGCCATAACTTTTGGAATGGGGAGGTCTTCACTGTCCTTGCTTTAGCAACCCAAGATGTAAGGGCTGTCCAAACTGGGAAGAATTCTTCTCCATGCATAACCCAGATCAAAGGCTAATGCCCTTAACATATAAAGGCATCTTATAAATCATTAAGAAAAACCAAAAACACACCATAGGAAAATGGGCAAAGCTTATAAAAAGGAATCCACCAAAGAAATATAAGTAGAAGAGTGTTCAGTTTCATAGTTCTCCAAGAATGCAATTCCTCTATCAGTTCCCAAATATTATCTCAGATTTTTGAGAACCACAGTTGACATGGGCACAGACGTGAGGACATGTGAATCGATACACAGCCCCCTGTGTAGACTTCATGGGAGTATCTTTTGATCCAGAAATTCCAATTTCTAGAATTTATGCTAGGGAAATGATCCTATAAATGCATAAAGCCCTATGTACAAGGATGTTCATCTCAGCATCCCAATTTTTGAAATGCTAAATGATCAATTATTACACATTTCAAAGCAGTTTATTAAGTAAGCGCAACACCCAAGTATTCACCACTCAAAGTTAACACTGTTCAAAGTTAATAAAGTTCATATTGGACCATTTTTACTTCACATTTTTTTTTTAAAAAGAAAATGTTACAGTTCTAGCCAGAGGCCCCAATCCCATACCCTCTCTCCACCCCACAAGCCGAAAAACAATTTGTAAAAGTCAAAAAATGGGAAGGCACCTAAATATTCAGCTCTCAGTGAGCTGGAAAGATGGTTTTATTCTAACAAAATTTAAAAAGCAGTGGACCGAACAGGACCTGGCCATAGGGTACAGTCACATGTGGGCTCCAAGAGTCTATCCACACACTGAAAAGATCAAGACAGGGTGATAGGAACGATGAACATTTGTTGTCTTCCTACTATGTTAAGTGTTTGAAAACATCTCACTTAATCATTAGGACCAGGGTGCCTGAATGGCTCAGTGGGTTAAGCCTCTGCCTTTGGCTCGGGTCATGATCCCAGGGTCCTGGGATCGAGCCTGGCATCGGCCTCTCTGCTCGGCAGGGAGCCTGCTTCCTCCTCTCTCTCTGCCTGCCCACTTGTGATCTCTGTCTGTCAAATAAATAAATAAATAAATAAATAAATATAAATAATTATGACCAATCGAAGATGCATTATTTTCTCTCTCCACTTTACGGGAAATTGGCATCGCTAGCTCGGTGAGTTCAAGTCCAGATCCAAATCCTTAGCATCTGCCCCACACAGCCACACATGAATAACTGAGATCACCAGGAGGCAGGATTATAAGCCATTGTTATTTCCCTCATTCCACTTCTCAGTCTTTTCCAGCTTTTTTCAAAGGAATAACATAGTCCCTTTATAAAAGTATTTTAAAATAAGCAGTAAGTTATTGGAAGAAAACATCCATGGAATTATCTTCCAGCACAATAGTAGAGGTGTGGGCCTTAGGACCACACCAACCTTGCTGTCAATCCCTGCTGTGACATTTACCTAACCTCCCTGAGACTTGGTTTCTTCATTTAAAGGATGAAAATAGCAACAGGTACCCCATGGCTGGCTGGCAGCACAACTTAAAGAACATGTCAAGAACAGGAAGAAAAGGGGTGCCTGGGTGGCTCAGTTGTTAAGCATCTGCCTTTGGCTCAGGTCATGATCCCAGAGTGCTGGGTTTGAGCCCCACATTGGGCTTCCTGCTCAGCGGGAAGTCTGCTTCACCCTCTCACACTCCTCCTGCTTGTGTTCCCCCTCTCACTGTGTTTCTCTCTGTTGAATAAATAAAATCTTTAAAAAAAAAAAGAACAGGAAGAAAGTCTGCTGCTGGGCGGTCCTAAAAAGGAGCAGGCATGGTGTTGGAAGAGGGATAAAGGATAAAGGGGAGGAAGACACTGTCCTCTGAAGAATATGCTGTGAGCTCAGGATTCCTGAGCATTGCCTTGTGCCCTTTCAAAAAGCACCAGTCTGTGGGCACCTGGGTGGCTCAGTGGGTTAAGCCTCTGCCTTTGGCTCAGGTCATGATCTCAGGGTCCTGGGATCGAGTCCTGCATCGGGCTCTCTGCTCGGCAGGGAGCCTGCTTCTTCCTCTCTCTCTCTGCCTGACTCTCTGCCTACTTGTGATCTCTCTCTGTCAAATAAATAAATAAAAATCTAAAAAAAAAAAATTAAAAAAAAAAAAAAAAGCACCAGTCTGAGCAGGAAAATAAACGGAAGAAGGCAACATAATCTCCTGCCCAGAACAGGTCAAGAGTACCCCGTTATGTCCTGTTTGTGGACCTGCACACACATGGAATGTTCTGGATGTGAACAGGACTGGAAGTTTTGACAATAAAAAGGGCTAGATAAGACCAGAGAGAAGTGAAACTCATGTGGGAAGAAGATGCTGTCTCACAGCCCCGCCAGCCCCATGCCATCATTTGCACATTAGGACTCCAGGTGCCTGGAAATGGGATTCAGAGGTGGGTGTGGAAGGGCCTGTCTTCCCACAAAATGCTAAGACTCTTCTCACCAAGCCATGCAGTGTGAGAGTTTTGCAATCTCAGGGTACTCAGATCCTCCTCTTAGCTACATCCTCAGTGGCCACGGAACCCGAGAACCAGCTCTTCTTTACCTTGAAAAGTGACAGTCGGAAGAAGAGCACGGGCGGATCCCTGAGCAAAGGCCAAGTGTGTAGAGCCCTTTCCTAGAAGCCTAATGGGAAGAGGGCCCTGATGGCTCCTGAAAGTTTGAGAAGAATGAGATGAATGAAGTGTGTTTGCCTCCATATCTTTCGACTCCTGAGTTTTTACCAAGACCCCCAAGGTCTGGTTTGGCCACCCGCGGCTGCCTGCCCGAGCTCACGAAGCCCACGCAGCCGAGGGGCTGACTATTAGAGCAGTCACTGCTCCAGCCGAATGACCTCACAGATGGGCATATGGACCGGCATAAATCACGGAAGGGAATGATCACCATGGATGGGAGAAGGTGTTTTGTGAAGCTTGAACTAAGCCTCCATCGCAGATCACAGCCCCTTCATTTGGCAACACCTGGTGCACACGGAGAGAGACGCTTATTTTTCTGGCTGGAAGAGGAGCAGGACTCACTTGGTTTCCCTGTATTTCAACATTCTCTGAAAAGTTCAGTTGTAGGCTGCAGTCCAATGCTCAGAGTACGCTCTGACACCCATCTAGCGTCAACACAGCCAAGCCAGCCCTGTTTCTCCTCCGGCTTGGTAGAGGGCTCCACTCCGATCCCCATGGCAGGGCCACACGAGTTCTCGATGAGCCCTCATAGTTGACACCTGCCTTCATGTAAATAGCCCCACATGTATCCGCTGTATCCGCAGAGAGCGCGCAACCTCATGGCCACTAAAGACGACGACACCGGGTTATCACACGCTCTGCACGGTGTCCCAGGCCTGAGCTGCCCACACTGCTTGCATTTCTGATCATCTGTTCTACTTCCCTAAACTCTGCCTTCCAGGCTGCTGGAACTTTTGGGAGAACTTTCTTGAAATTCCTCTAAAAAGCTCTGCTTCCCTCCTCCCCAACCCCTGCTCCTTCTTTTTTTCCCCCCTCTACCTTACTGTCAGCTAACACTTTTCTGATAGAAGTAAGTGTGGCTGCGGGACACATTAACCAGGCTGGAACTGGGCTGGAACTGATTCCTGGGTCTGGAAGCCGAGAGTCTCTGCACCAGGTGGCTGCGGCTGCCAGCCCCAGTCCCAGCAGAAGTCCTAAGACCACCCTCGTGAGCCTAGTGCTTTGCTGCGTCCCAGGAGTTCAGTTGCATGAATCCCTTACTACAGGCCAGCTCCATCACAGCTCAGGGAGGAACGGTGCACCAGAGTGTGCTGGCCGGAATCATCCCATTGGCTCCAGCAGGTGCATGACCCAGAACATGCGCACACAGACTGTTCTGGGAAAAATATCGCGCTTGTGGGTCTGCCGGACCAGTTGTATTTACTTTTCAACTAAATTCGTTTCTGGGTTTTGTATTTTCCAAAGTGTTTTTGCATTTACACTTCAATCGGCCCTAAACAAATCACCCTGAGCGAGGTAGAGAAGCTGGGCTTGGAGCAGCTGCTCAAGGGGATAGAGGCCTTCCGGGGCCAGGCTGAGGATAAAACCAGACCCACCTCCACTCCACCAAAAGGGCTGTCATGAGACGAGAAAATTTCCCTCTAAAACACACTGCCTGTATCTGGGTTTTAATTTACCTACATGAATGTAGCTAGTCTAGCTGATGAGCTCACCTGTGTTACGTAGAAAGAGAGAGTGTGTGCTGTGTAGACATCAGACACCCAGATGATTTTGAGACCATCTGCTGCGAGACTCCTCGAGAGGAGCAATTTCAAATTACCTTCTGTTTTCTATACCTAAAAGTTATCTGGACGAGCAAGGCAGTCAATGAGATTGGAAAATATTAACAGCTCTCATTAGTCTTCAGAAGAGGAAGGCGTAGGAAAGGAACGGAAAGAAGAGCTCACCTCCTTTGTAGGATTGTTTGCTGAACAACCATTAATTTGGCACCTACTATGTACTAGGCATGGTGCTGCGTTCCAGGATATAGAGTGAGGGAAAGTAGACAGTTGGCTTCTGAAGCCCCCAGTCTTTTGAGGGGTACAGGGACCAAAAAAAAAATGGTCACAAAGTAGCGGCAGAAGTGTGCCAAGCCAACGAAGGACCACCTCTGTAGTGCTACTGGCAAGGACAAGGGGAAACGCCATCTCACCAGGAAGTCAGGAGAGCTCCAGGGGTGAGGGTCTGCAGAAAGCTGGGCTCTACGGGTATGCAGGTATTAATGAGGGACAGGGGAGAGCAGAGGGAACAGGGTCCCAGGCCAAGACCTGGGAGGAGGTGGGGAACAGGACAAGAGACTGGAAGGGAAACAGAGTGGCCACTAGTGGGAGCAAGCCAGAGGCTGGAGGAGCAAGGAAGGGATCTCGCAGGTCCCACAGGCCCAAGTATGGCCTTCAGTCTTCTGTCTTCAAGACAAGCTTGGCACTGGCAGGGATGGAAGCAGTGGTGGGAAGGAGGGTCTCAGTATTCAGATCTGTGCTTGGAAAAGACACCCCTCCACTTGCAACCCCGTGGAGGAAGCCAAGGACATGATGCGAAGGCAAACAGTTCAGATACAGAAGGACAAATACCGCATGAGCTCACTTATTTGTGGAATCTAATGAAAAAAGAAACCTGAATTCATAGTAACAGAGAGTACAATGGTGGTTGCCAGACCCTGGGGCATGAGGCAAAGGGGAGGTTAAAAAACAGCAAGAAAGAAACAAAGAAACTAGAATGGTGATTGCCAGGGGCTGCGGGAAGGGGCCACGGGGAGTTATCATTTAATGGGGTCAGAGTTTCGGCTTTTCCAGATGAAAAGAGTTACGGAGATGAGTGATGGGGAGGGCTGCACACAGGTTGAATGTACCCAGTACCACGGAACTATACACTTAAAATGATCAAGATGGTTAATTTTATGTTATGTGTATTTTGCCGCAATAAAAAGAACTGAAAACTTTTTAAAAAGGAAAGAGGCTATGTATTTTTAGAAAACTAAAAGAAAATAAGAGATGCCTCTGGCTGCATATAAAGAGAAGGTTAGAGGCTAGACTGGAGGCCACATGGGGTCACACCAGTGAGGGAGGTCTGCCCAAGCCAACATGGATACACATTCTGTATATTATTCAGCAGAAAAGCAAGATGCTAAACAGTACATATAGAATGGTCCCATTTGTGTGGGAGGAAATGAGGACTTACAAAATTGACTGAATACATCTGGAAATAGACCCAATAAATGGCTAATGATTGTTACCTTTGGGGAGCAAAGAGGAGGTCTGGAGGAGGTGGAAGATTAATTAATTTTATTTTTAAAGTATCCTAGTTTAAATGAAAATGAGAACCAAAGAACCCAACAAATTTGTATGATAAGGACTTTCCGTGTAACATAATCATTTCATGGGTTTCTTCAACCATTACGAAATTCCACGCATTTTGGGAGGAGAGTCCCAAGATGTCCATGTAGACTCCTTCTGGGCCCCTTCCCTGGGTTCCTAGAGCAGCCTGCAGGAAACCTACAGTAACCCCACCCCATATCATGACCCCCCACCTTCCCCCACCTTCCCCCACCACCATGGATTATGAGCTCCTAAAGCCAGGGGCTGCTTCATTAATCTTTATTGATTTATTTTGCTACATTAATCTTTACCTCCTGAGCCTAGTGTTCAATATTTGATAGTAGGAGGCCCTTGATTATTGGTTGAATTACAAATCCAGGATGGCCTATTCACCTATTTGTCAACTGCAGAAAACCATTAATTTAACAGTTTAACCATAGATTCAACCATCCATTGTCCTTTACTGTCCAGCTGTTCTTGGTCAGCAAGATTGACTGCAACTCTGTGTAAACCTCACAGCTCCTACACAGACGATACAAAACAGCGCTACAGAAACATTTATAGGAATTGTAAGTGTTAGATCTTGACTCTAGGAAGGTAAAATTTTTATTAAAACCCAAAAACAAAATTGTAGTCAGTCCCAAGTTGGTAAGAATGGATGGCAGATCATGAAAATTTTCCCAGGCTGTTTTGTTACTTTCCAGGACTTGGGGTTTGCATTTGTTTCAGAGTAATGATAAAACACTAGAGCTATTTAAATGATCTTTTTAGATAGTTCTGGATCAATTTTCTGGGTGGCTTTGGTAAATCTTTATGGTCGGCTAGATTTTTGCTCCTTCAGGGAACAGTTTGCCTCTAAAAGGGCAAATTTCTAGGAATAACATTCACTGTTGGGTTAGTCAATGTGCAGAGAAGGAGACAGCTGTGCTAAAATCTAAAAACTCCAGACATAGGGTAGTGCACAGGCAAAAGCCCTGTAGGAAGGAATAAACTTGACCTGTCCACGGAAGAGAAAACAGGACAATGTTTTGGCTGAAACAGACTAAGCAAGAGAGGGAGGTAGACAATGTGGCCTCTGGAGGCAGAGGTCAGACTGATGGGAGGCTACTTTACCACTGTTTTGACAACTCTGGAGGCGTCTGTGCTATGTAGTTTATGTGGGTTACAGTTCTCCCTCTTCTCTGTGCACATCGGAGCCTTCCTACTGGGATCTACCCACCTGACCTTGTACCACCAAGGCACTCTCCTCTCCTGGTCCTTGGGTCCATCCCATTTGATTCAGATCCAGTTCTCTAGATGCTGGCCACCAGTTGCAGTTACATGTCAGTGCATGTCATGGCAGACCTCAGCTGCCCATTCTCCACTCTAACACTCAGGTCAAGGGTGGAAGCATCCAACACCCAGACCTAGCAGAGCTTAATCTGTGATGATGTTGATTTTAGCACCTTTGGCCTAATGGAGAGGTGCAATTGAGATCATCAAATGGAAAGTGCTATTCTGGGCAAACAGAGAGCCCTAGTGTGGACCAAGATGTGTGATGGGCCCCCTCATACCTGGCCATTCAGTGGCCCACGCCCTGGGCATGCATCATCTAAAAAGACAGCTGTCAAAGGTTGGTCCTTCCAAGGTGGAGCTCATGGTATATGAGCCACAGAAAATTGCATTTATTTAGTGCCTACTGCATAGCAGAAGTCTGCACATATTCGCCTCACAGCATCTTCCCATCACCATCTTATAAGTGAGAACGACAAGGCCCCAAGAGGTACATTTTCTTTGTCCAGGTCACATGATGGAGCTAGAATTTGAAGCCAACTTTTACCCTTTCAATTATTCCATCTTTGTATATCTTTTGCCTATATCATCATCACTGGAGAAATAAAATTTCAATTTTTTATAATTATGTTGCCTTGCTTAAAAACTTTTTAAGGACCTCTTGTGTGTTCCTGACTTTATCCATACTCTCCTATCCATTTATTTTCATAATTAAGATTTAAAAGTTATAAATAGGTATTACTCTGCCCCAAGGCACAAACTTTATCATTTCTAACAGCATTGCCAAATTTCAGAATGAAAACTGGTCCCATTTTATGGGTAAACAAACTGAGGTGTGGCGTAATTCAATGGAGCCACAGACTGAGTGTCCTGCCAGGGAAAGAACCACAGTCCTGCTGACCTAAGTCTGGGATGCTTTCCAACAACAGATTCCACCCAACTGGACTTAACATCCTATACCAGCTTGTAGCCATCAGCCTTCGGACCATGGAATCCCTTTCTGTGTCTTTCTTCAACAAGACAGGACTTCCCACCCATCTTCAGCAAGGCCAGTTGGTCCTACGACCACTCTTTCCAGGGGTGTTTAGGAAAGTCAATGATGGGGAGACCAGAAAACAACAACTTTCTTCCCCTCTGAAGCTCTGAGACAAAGAGCAGGCAGGGAAGAGCCCAGAGAGCGTTACTGGTCAAACTGGTTTTGGAGAATGTGGCCCCTACCCCAGGCCCATACTGGGAAGGAGACAGGCCCAAGTAGGTGCTGCTGGACAACCCACAGGAGGTCGTTCTTGAAACACAGAACAGAAGAGGACAGGCCACAGCAGGCCAGCTCCAGAAGGAGACAGATGGACAGACAGATGGGGCTATGCATATGTTTTTGCCTCCTCCCAAACTCGCAGAGCAGAGAGCCCTCTCTACCCAAAGAAAAGGACGGGGGTGCTTAGAGAGGCCAGGTGGGGGACCTTATGGAAGATTCACAGCCCTGATGAATTTCAGTGAGAAGAAAACCCCTTTCGGGGTTGAATTTTTCACAGTTTCCCAAATAGCTGGAAAACCGAACTCCACAGAGCTTTTCATTTTCCCCTCCATCCTATAGCAGATCCATTCATTTAATACGCAAAATCTTGATTATGACATTTTCAAACTTCAGTGGGCTTATCTTTAAGAGAGAACTCTTCACTCTCCGCAGCTCGAAACATTTTTCCGATTTCCTTTTACCCTCATCCTCGCTGGACTGTTCTTCAGGCAACGGATGGAACCTAACACGTTTGAAGACGCTTGAAGACAGAAATGCAAAGCGAGTTTCTATTCTGTGTGTTTTTGCATGTTTTTAACACAAAGACTCTTTTTTGTGATACGATTCTAATGCTCCTCTGTTCGGCACATTTTTGGCTGTCTTAGGAGCCGTGAACTCTGGATGACATCTGCACATTCCCATCCCAGCAGAAAGGCTGGATTCAGACTCAGGAAGGAGGGGGAAGGGCACAGAGCAACAAGCAAAGGTACTCCTCTGGGACTCGAGGGGGCACGGGTGACTCAGGTTAGCTCTCTGACCTCACCGCCCATCTGTCGCTGACAGGGGCCACCTGGGCATGCTAAGCATCCTCTTCTCGTCGAGTGAATATGCGAGGTTAAATGCCAGCAGAAATACTTACGGATCTCGCAGTTTGCACCCACCCAGCCGTGGGGGCAGTGGCAGGTGTAACCATTGGGCTGGTCCAGGCAGGTGCCGGCATGATGGCAGGGGTTACTGTCACATTCATTTATGTCGATGTCACACTCGTCACCTACGGAGATAAAGAAACACGGTGATGACAGCTGCCTGCCCCAGTGACACTGTCACCCATCACTGCTCTGGCCAAGCGGCGATCTGAAGCCAGGGTGATGGTCTCTAGCAACGGAGCCCAGTTGGCTGTGTACATAAAGTGTGGAACTCTCCCCAAAATGCCAGACAAGGGACCTTTTGCCTAAGCAAACTAAAAAAGAAAAAAAAATGGCACTCATCAAAAGAATCTCCCTTAGTCAAGTCAAAAAGTTAACTGAGGCTAATTCTTATGTCTGAATAAACCTTTTGAGGCTGATGGGAAAAGCGAACTGGGGTTCCTGATTTTTTTTAACTCTATTTTATTTTGAATTTCATCTGCTAAACCTTCTTATTTATTTTTCTGAAACTCCAGAAAGCCAAAGACTCACAATTTGTGATTATTTTTTTGTGGCCAAGTGTTTGAGTGTGTGAGTCTGGATATTTGACTATTTTCTGGATAGTTCTAGGACACAGCTGTATGCCTAGCCAGAGTCAATTATGAACATTTACTTCATTTTCCAAATGCCTGGCTATGTTTCTGGGAAAGATGGAAATGCACAGGAAAAGCGTCAGCGCCCCCCCCCCGCCACCCCGCAAAGAAAAGACAGTTCTGAGATCCAGGGTAAGCCCAGCCCTGACTCAGCCTCCCCTGGGAAATGATGGCCCCAGGGAAGCTCATGTTCACTCCAGCCTGTCCTTCCCCCATGATGAAAAAATGGAGCTCTTGACCCTGTCTAGACCCAACATTTTGGGGCGCCCCCGCCCCCATCAGAGAGACTGGTTTAAACTAACAAACCAGACCATAGGCTGATGTCATGGTGGTCCAAACACCAACTTACAGGAAACAGCTTGTTCTCACAAGTTACACAAACAAAGCCACTTTACCGAGTTTAAGCCACACTACGAGTCAATACAAGATGGGTATGTGTCTCGAACCGCAAGGCGTCTCATCAAATGAATGGACCAGGACACTTCAAATTGAGGCAATCTCTCTTAAGAGTTTGAAAAACGAGAGAAAGAAACTTTAAAAATATGTCTCTGTTTGCTTAGAGACATGTAAAAAGTGATACTCAAAAAGACAGAACAAACCAAAAAACTCCCCCAGCACTGCTACAATCATCAACTAAAGCCAAGGAGCAAAATCAAGTATTTTGTCGGTTTTCAAAGACAATGTTTCCGTGTACGTGTGGAGAGTCACTTCTAGGCTTACTTAATTAGTATTAAAGTACTTTCCTCTCTGCTCGTGGTTTACCTCACATTTATAAAACCACCATATGTCACTCCCAGCCCATTTTAGAGCAGGAATCTCATGCTGATATATTTCGTGTCTGTTTCATTTCACGCTTGTTTCTTACCTGGCATCTGACTATTTTATTTTTAACTAAATGAAATCTGTCGAATAAAGCATTTACTACTTCGAGGCCCTCCTAGGTTGATTGTAATTCAGTAGTGTCTAAGTGACTGTTTCCCACAATAAATATAGTCATTTACATCAATGGGAAAGACATAAAATTGATTGCCTCTCACTAACCTATTCTGAAGGTTGTCTTGCTATTAATGGGGCGATCGCTTTGAGCGTGAAAGGGCACAGACTAACCAATTACAGCCGGCATTCCGTGGCAGACTGGTTGAGGAGACATATAAACAAGAACGTGCTGAGAAACATGAAAAGGACTAAGTCAAAGACCTTGACAAATATATATACACCAGTACTATTTTCCAACCATTTGGGAAGACAAGCTTAATTGAGGTATTTATTAGGCAATGGCTGTCTTGAGCTGGGCATCTGAAAACTGCACTTTCTTCAAGAAGATGCCCTGTTACCTTTGCAGCGCAGCTGCAGAAACAGCCTGACTTCTCCGTGACTCCACCTCCTGGCAAAACTCAAAAGCTCCCCTCTGCTCCGCAAGTCCAATGTCAGCATCAAACCCTTCTGATCCCCAAATTCCGGGCAGTCCTAGAGCTAGTCCAGCCCATCTGTTCCTGCTCTGGTCCAGAGCTTTTTGGACCAGCGAGGTAAATGCCCAACCCAGGGTCCGGACTAACCCTAATGCATGTACTTGTTCTTGGATCTCCAAGGTGCGCTAATGTAGTTGGGAGAAGTCTGCGGTCTGTAGGTTTGTCTCCTCCTAGGTGTCCCCCAACCCCCCCCAGATTGGAAGGATTTGATAGAGAATGACAGGGGAAATGGAATGAACTCATAGGTATGGATGAAATATCTAAAACCTGGGATCCAAAGGGCTGGGGTACCAGAGAGAGTCCCAAGCCTATCCCTATCTGGATTTCTTCATCACTGTGCTCTTAGGGCCACACTGGGGATGGATTAAATGACAACAGCTAAGGACATAAACTCCATGACAGTCTGGGATGCAAACAGCCAGCAGCTACTTCCACAGCACGGGTGCTCTGGCCAACCCCTGGGGAGACGCATGGTGCATGGCATAGGGATATGGACAAGGTGATTCTCAAGGCAAATCTTCAACCAAAAGACTCCCAAACATGACCGCTCTTCTCTGCCTTACAGAGATCGTGCTTTCTGACATCAGTCTTACGCAAGGTATTTGAAGATTTATTATAAACCATGGAGAGTGACTCTGTTGTATGTATATTCATTTGTATGTAAATTCATTTCAAGTTCCCCATAGTACGAGTATTATGTTTTTCTGTGCACCCTACCATTCCACTCAATATACTTTCTGGCTTATTTTAGAAGAGTTCTTGGTGTATTATATCACCTTGCCTTACTCAGAGTTGACTTAATAAATCTTTATGGTTTTGCTAGCTTGAGCCAGATGACTTTTTTGTTGACTCACTTACTTTCTTTTTAATTCAAGTCGGGGAAAAAAATCAATTACTTTTAAATCTCTGTTGTGCTTGAGTAACATTTGTAAAGAGAATACATAATGAAATTTCTACTTGACTAAGGCTGGAAATCGGAGTGTGAGCTTAAATCTTTTACAATTGCTTTTCAATCTACTACTTTCTAAGAAGCACTGTGTAGAGTAGGCATTAAAATTTGATAGTGTTTATGAAAATTTACACATGTGCTCTTTAATTCTGTATGCTTTACTCAGATCCATTAAAGTGAAAAAAAATTAAAAAGTCACGGCTGTGAGTAAACCCTTCGATTAATACAGCCCACACTGAATGATATCAATGAAAATCATCATAATCAGAATACCAAGAATTAAGAATTAAATATAGAGCTACTGTGTTCCAGGTGCGGGAATGAGTACGTTAAATATATCTCCTTCCTGCTTCCAGATACTTTATTCCAGATGAAATAAATGTTAAAAATTATTTGGAACTTCTTCCGCTGTGATGGAGTGACAGAAATCTCTCTTGGCCTACCACACAGTAAAGCAGATGAAATACATATTTAAAGAAAAACACTTTTAAGACATTAGGCAACAGGCAGTGCACCCAAGAGAAGGAAAACAGAACAGCTGAGTACCGCGATCGTCCTGGCTTCCTGCCTGCAGCCGACTGAGAACACGGTGTTTCCCTGCACCAAGAACAACTGGACTTTGTGGGAGACAAGGTAGCTGCAACGTGTGGGAGAGGCTCCCAAAGAAGATAGAGCCAGTCAGAAAAAAAGAGCATCAGAGATGTCCTGCGTCCCCTTGAGTTTGTTGCTGAATCCTGCGTGTGAGTGCACTGGAACCCCACAGCCTTGGCAAACACCATGAAGCATGAGCAGTTCCCCAAGCTCTTAGAGGCCTGTGTTCAAAGTCTCCCAAGTCAGAAAACAGATATTTCATTGGTCACCCAGCGCTTCAGTGGGAAAAAGCAGCATCTCAGCCCTAGGGCATCTCTGTCCTAGAGGAAAGGCGACCACAAACCCATTCCCCAAAATAGAAAAACAAACCTTGAAAGGATCACTTAGGCCAGCAAGTAACTTACATACCTGCCAGGGGGGTAAAGGGGGGATGGTGGGAAGGCCAGCACTTAAAGAAAGAAACACAAAAAACCCAAACACTCAATAACTCCCAATGACCATCCATCCACACAAGGCCCGTTAGCTGGGCAAAGAATGAGGAATATGTAATCCATAACCGAAAGAAGTATCAGTCCAAAGACACAAGTTCAGAAATCATGATGATGTTGAGTAAACAAGGAATTTGCTCAAAATGTGAAGGATACCATGAACAAAATGAGGATAGAAATGAAAGATATAGAAAAGAACCAAATGGAACATCAAGATATGAAAAATACAGTATCTGAAATTAAAGACAATGCTGGATGACTTTCACAGCAGACTAGATTCTGCAGAATAAATTAGTAAACTTGACAACAGTAATGGGAGCTAAATACACTGAGTCTCAGGGGAAAAAAAATTTATTTTACACTCAGTAGAAACTCAGTGACCTGTTGTACAATTTTAAGTAGTCTAACAGATGTAATTAGAGTCCCAGGAAAGGGGAGTAGGGCATAAAATAATATTAGGTGGAATAATGGCTAAAAATTTTCCAAATCTGATGAAACTATAAAACCACAGATCCAAGAATTACACCAAATCCCAAGCAGGATAAACACCAACAAAATCACACCAAGGAACATCGTGATTAATTTGTTAAAAGTCAGTAATCAAGGAAAAATCCTAAAAGCAGCCAGAATGAGATTTCTGCTTCCAAAACGGTGAGACAGAAATATTTTTTCTACTCTTCCAACAAGCAAAAACTCTCGACCTTATACAGAAAACAAACATGAGGGGCGCCTGGGTGGCTCAGTGGGTTAAAGCCTCTGCCTTCGGCTCGGGTCATGATCCCAGGGCCCTGGGATAGAGCCCCAAATCGGGCTCCCTGCTCAGGGGGGAACCTGCTTCTCCCTCTCCCTCTGCCTGCCGCTCTGCCTATTGTGCTCTCTATCTCTCTGTCAAATAAATTTTAAAAATCTTAAAAAAGAAAAGAAACATGAGAAGACTCTGAGAGGTCAGGAAGAGACAGACTGGCAGGGAAACTCGGGACCCATAGAACAACGTGGCGGTGAGCTCCTGAGTTTTCTCCTGGCTTCTTATGTTCCAGACCAGATGTTGGAGAAGCCAGCAACTCAGGAGTGCCCAAAAATCCATGGAAAAAAAAAAAAGGCCCAGCTACATAACACACTTACAAATACTCCATAGATCAAAGAGAAAATCTAAAGGAACCTAAAGAAAATTGAATGAAAATGAAAATATGACATAAAATCTATGGGACACAACCAAATAATATTTTTCTTTAATATTTTATTTATTTACTTTAGAGAGAGAGACAGTGAGAGAGAATCTCAAGCGGGTTCCATGATGAGTGTAGAACCTGAGATGGGGCTCAATCCCAGGACCCTGAGATCATCACCTGAGCCAAAATCAAGAGCCACCCAGGTGCCCCCACAGCCTAAGAAGTGTTGAAGGGTGAATTTATGACCCCAAATTATACACATGAGAAATAAGGAAGAGCCTCAAATCAATAATCTAAGTCTCCCCTAAACACCCCAGAAGAAGAGCAAAATAAACCCAAGCTGAAAAAGCCAATCTCATAAGGTAAATGTGCCGTTGGATTGAGTGTCTAATTATGTAACAATGATTGGTCTAATTCACTCCACTTAGTCAATTAGAGGGCTTTTGAGTACTTACTAGTGGAACAAGAGTAAGTTTTGCTAACTCTCAGGTAAAATAAAAGTATTTGGTGCCAAGGTAGCAATTCAAAGAGGACAGGCAGCATCACTCCTTACGTGGTGGAAGGGAATATTTTATCACCAGATTCTTCCATGCATGTTAATTCTCAGAATACTCTAGGTTCTTCTTAAGGGGGAAGAAAGGTTCTATGATCAAAAATATTTGGAAAATAAACAAAGGCAAATAAAATTCCTTACTGTACGACCTCTCAGAGCCTGTAGTTACCAGACATCCTTTATGAATCCTTTACCTTTACCTTTACCATCCTTTACCATGTCCCAAATTTATTCAGCCACAGATGCTTTTTCCAAGAAGAATCTCATGGGACCAGTGTTCTGTAAAGGATATTAGCAGCACAGCTCTCCAAACAACTTTGGGAACTGTTCTGTGGTCCTCTGCAGCCAACATTCACCAGGGCTGAAGGGAAATAGACATTTGTTGTTTTCAAAGACCAGTTTAGGGTGAGGTCGGAACCCGCTTCATGGAGGAGTCCGACAGCTCCCTCTGATCAGGGTGAGTACCATGGAGAGATGCCTAGGGGCAGGGAGGGGGAGGAGAGGAGACCAGGAGGCAAGGACACTCATCCTTGTCCTGGAGGCAAGGACACTACTAAGAAGATCCTGACTCGGGATGTTCAGGAACCAACCAGGACAAGGCTGGAAATGCTGGATGGGGCCATACCGCTAGGATCTGGACAACCACACTAAGGGCTTTGCTCTTTTTCTTAAAAACAATGAATGCCAATAAGCAACATTTAAGTAGGAAGCAACAGGATTAGAGATCAGTTCATAAGGTCTCCACAGCATGGGGAATGCATTAGGGGTGAAGGCAAAGGGGTGTGGGGAGACCAGTTAGAGGGGCTGCCCTAACGTGGGCAGAAGAGGAAGGCAGCCCGGTGTTGGTTCCAGGAAGTGAGAGGATCTAAGAGGTTCTAGGATTCTTTGGTTGTTAGATGCAGGTAAGGAAGAAGAAGACGAAAGGACAGAATGAGCCCCTGGTTTCTGCCCAGAAAAACCCAAGATGCTGGTTGGTAATACCATTTATTGAGCTAGAAAACATTTCAAGAAGGAAGGGAGTGGGGGGGACACCCCCCCCCATTCTTAGTTCCAGCTTAGGCCATGATCTCAGGGTCCTGGGATCAAGCCCCAAGTAGGGCTCTGGGCTCATCAGGGAGTCTGCTTGAGATTTTTTCCCTCTCCCTCTGTCCCTCCTCACTCTTTCTCTTGCTCTCTAAAATAAATGAATAAATCTTTTAAAAAATGGAAGGGAGAAGAAAATCTATAGCTCAACGTATCTATAAGGACTATCTAAGAGAGAATGTAGATTAGGAAATTGGAGATTTGGTAAATATTCTGGAGAAAAGATTGCATTTTATCTCCCATAAGATACCCAAGTTAAATTTCAAATGGATTAAAGATTTGCATGCACAAAAATTAACTTGTATGTTATTAGGATAACATAGGAGAGTGTTTATTAAATCTTGATGTGTAGGGTCTTTCTAGCATGAAACTACAAGAAAAGAAAGCAAAAGAAAATATCAAGATTTAATTATACAAAAATAAAATATAATATAGGAAAACAAAACATCTTATACATTTAAAAAGCAAATGGCAATAGAAAAATATTTGTAACCTATGGAATATAAAATGTCATATGCTTATTCAAAAGGGCTTTTTTGAAGAAATGAAACAAGATGGGATCAGGAGGGAGACAAACCATAAGTGACTCTTAATCTCACAAAACAAACTGAGGGTTGCTGGGGGTTGGGGGGTCGGGAAAGGGGGGTGGGGTAATGGACATTGGGGAGGGTATGTGCTATGGTTAGTGCTGTGAAGTGTGTAAACCTGGCGATTCACAGACATGTACCCCTGGGGATAAAAATACATTATATGTTTATAAAAAAATTTAAAAAAAAATTTTAAGGGCTTTTTCAAGTCAAGAATAAAGATTAACGTAAGTGTTAGCTAACTGGAATTAAAATACAAATTTAAAGTAAAAGAAAGAAAGGAAAGTAGAGGGTTGGTTAACAAAAATGGTAAAAAAGCAAAGAAAGGATATGAATAGGGAGTTTACAAAAGAAGAGACACAAGTGACCATGCATATATTTTGAAAGCATTCAATCTTATAATGAATCAGAGACCTACAAATGAAAACGCTTAAAGGGTATTTTTGGCCACCAGAATGACAATTCTCAGTATCTGTATGAAGTTAGGAGAATAGATGTCCCTGTATACTCTTGGTAGAAGTGAATTTGGTACAGTGTTCTTTCTCAAGAGCAATATGGAAATATGTACATATTTTCCTGAGCCCTGGGACTCCAGGAAATTAGCTCAAAGAAATAATCAGACAAGTCCACAAAGATGTACATCCAAGAATACTCATAGCAATGTTGTTTATAATAGGGAAAAATTCCCAACTCCCCCAAAAGTTAAATGGGCGATGTGTTAGAAAAAAACCAACATTTTATATAATGAGCTATAGGGCAGCCAGTAAAAATGACAAAACAGAAGGCTATTTCTTCAGGTGGAAACACATTTATGATATACATGTATTTTTAAGCAAGAAGTAGGTTACAATATAGTAGGATAAATATGATTCTCTTTTATTCAAATATACATGCATATACACAAATGCTCTATGTCATACACACAGACCTTCAGGAAGATCTCTGGGTATATGTATCAAGATATTAATGGCCACCTCCAAGCTGTCGGGTTTCTTCCTATAGCCGTATATCTTCTAAGCTCCCCAGGCTTTTTATGATTTGTGAGAGAAAAATGTCTGGGGGAAAAAAAGACCCAGAATGCTTCCCCAATATTATTTTTGCATCCATTGATGAGTGTAAATGTCTGTGTGTGTTTATAAACCAGTCAGCAAAACAAAACCATCTGCGAATCATTTTCTGGAATGAGCCCACTCCTCAGTCTCAGGAAAACCCAAAAGGAAAACACAGGATGTGACACAGATACATAGAAGGAAGATCAGAAGTCGCTTCTCCCACATTTTGACCACTGGCATCTTCTCCAGAGGCACAAAGGAGGGTTCCCGGGATGGACCAGGAGCCTGTGCTCTATGAAGGACGCTGCTGCTCAGCTGGAGGGGGGGGGGGCGCCCCAAGCTGCTCTCCAGGCTGTGCTAACACAGGCTTTCCTGCAGCTGAAGACCCCACCTTATTCTGTGGGTACTTCGCATGTCAACCTTTCCCAACTTGCAAACCAGAGCGACCTGGATGTTTTTGTTGGTTTAGCAACCTCTGGAAACCTAGACTTGTCCGGAACTCTTGGGTTCTGATGGGAAAGCAAAGGATGGAACCTTCTCTACTCCAATGGTTCATAGTTCCTTCTGAGACTGTGAGGAAAATGTGAGCCTCCTCTCAACAGATACCCATACATACAATGTTTCACTGAAATCCAATTTCAGGGATTCAAGGCCCCCCTGAAGCCCATAGGGTAGGGGGTGATTTAGAAGGCTCCCTAGTTTAGAAATGACTCCTCCCACTCAGAGCTCAGCGGCACCAAGGTTTCTCCAGCACCCAGCCCTGTCCCCTGCCCTCCCGATCTCCTTTGCTCTCAGACCTTTTCTCTCCCTATTCTCCACACCTCGAGCATCTGTACTTCACTAACAATCAACACTGTAGTTGAAGTCTGTCCCCCTCACTGCCCACCACCACCACCACCACCTCCCCTCATTGTTCAAAATCCCGCCACTGTTGCATCTTTCAGTAAAAATAAATGCAGTCACCGAACACAATTTCTAGAAAAGACGCATTCGATCCTTCCTTTCCCCTCCGTCCATAAACACTTGAACTTTCTCAGCTGTTGGTGTAACGGCTCATTTCTCATGTTTCCCGGCTACGGCTCTGGAAACGTACAGCAAAGGCAGTGTCAGCAAGCCCTCCGTGCCAGACGCTGCATTCAGAAGAACCTCATTTAATGACAACACAGCCAATTGTTTTAAAATAGATCTTTGTCCAAACAATGCCTAGTTGCATTTTGCAATGGTATTCATATTTTGCAATAATGTATGCACAGAGATTTCTCAGTTGGTTTTGGTTTTGGGGGGTTTTTTGTTGTTGTTGTTTTTTTAACAGCTGCCACCTTTGGGATTTGGGGATAGATTTAAAACTCAGTTTCCGGATCACTTGCCTGTAAACCCGGGTGCACAGACACAGGTGCCATTTAGACCCTCACTGTCACAGGTGCCTCCGTTCAGACAGCTGACGTTAGCGCAGGGGTCCTTGTATGACTCACAGTGAATTCCTGCGGAGAGACAGACACACAAGGGGTCACTCATTAAGGGATCTCCAGCCCCCGTGGCCTTTAAAAGCAAAACATTGGAATAGCCCAGAACTCCATGAAGGCAGATTCCCAGAGGCACACGTGTGTGTGTGCACATGGGTGTGCATGTGTGTGAGCATGCACACCCACGTGCCCACTCTTGACCATCGTGAAGACACACCCATGAGGACACAACAAATCCATTCTCTGCTTTGAGGTCCCACCGTTGTCATTCATGTGTACTTTCTCTGACGACCTGTCCCAAAGTCTAGGAAACAGCAAGTTAGAGCCCTGAAAGACAACATTTACCAGAATGTTTTATAAGTCTCCAAAAGAAAAAGAAGAGCCAGACATCTTTTATAAGATATTGATATAATTAATAAGCAGCCCCTTGATAAGGAAGATGTGGAGTCAGATATTGAAATGAGCTTTGGTTCTACTTTGGGGAACTACAGAGCAGAAAGGGAGCCCTGGGGTCCTTGGACTTTATTCTAAAAGACTAAAATCCAATTACCATGTACCAAAGTTCACCTCTGTTGTCCACTGGCTCTGTCCCCGTACTGGGCTTTGCATCTCACTGGATGCTGGCAACAACGCTAGGAGACAAATAGCCTTCCCTACTCCCCGAGCTAGGATTTTGAAACCACCAGTGATCCGAATCTGAGACTGTCCTTGCTAACTAGTCTGCGAGAGTGAGCTCAGACTGGCCTTGGAAACATACAAAATTCCACAGAGCTCAGAGCACCCGTTTCACAAAAAAGTAGACATCTTAAAAATCTTTACAGCAAAAGCAGTTTCCCATGGGTGCAAAAAAAAAGTTTATGTGTGTATGCAAAAGTAGGACTGAAGGACTGAATTATTTTGTCTTTCACATCAGGGATTTCTATATTGGTGGAACTTTTCTTTTCAGTGAGTCATTAGTGCTTTATCATTTTATTAAAAACTTTAAAAATTCAACGCTACTTGAAAGGTAAGATTTCTGCTGTTGTCTCACTGGAAGGCCAAGATCGATGAATGGATTAATCTCTCCTCTCTCCCTCATCCCTTGCCCTTTGGAGGGGAAGATAGATTACATTATATTCCGCATAAGAATGTAGAGAATGATATGTTCGCCCTTCCTGACAGGCTCGTGACAAGCAGAAAGCAAATAGGGACTGGATGGTATTTACTCAATTTGCTCTCCACTTCATTACTGAGCTCATATTGTGCAAAGGACTGCCACACCCAGTGACTCATCACTTAGTCACTGAAATTACTCTTGAGATTTTTGTCTATCATTTCTTTTTCAGTGTCTTGAGAATTGGGCTCGCGAAAGACAAAAAAGTGGTGTAAGAGGAAGGAGAAACAGAACTTCCTATCTGTATTCATACTAACAACTTCTTTGAGCCTGGCAAAGCATTTGGAATAGATGGCTTTTCATTCCATTTTATCCTTTGCCCCTCATGCCCAACCCATGAATAATATTCTGCCAGATATTTTCCTAAAGTGCCTTTCAGATCCTTGCCTGGCTTTTCTCCCTGCACCCACCAGCCCGATCCCACTGCCTTGGGCCTGGTGGGCCTCAAACCCCGGAAGCCCCATCCTAGCTCCCTCCCTGTCTCCAGTAACTGGAATGAGCCTTGGCGACTTTCACTAACTTTAACGAACCCAGACAATCCAAGCAATGTGCAAGATCAAACAAATGTAAAGATGTGCATGAAACTGGTCATTTTTTTCTCACCTGGGTATGTATAGTCTTTTCACCCAGAAGCTTCTGTTTTCTCACTGATTCCCAAGTAGCATGGGCTCAACCAAATGAATAAAATGCAAAGCAGCCTTTTCTGCTTCAAAGTGTTTATCAAAAAGCAGAGCCACATATTTTCAAGCTCCTACGGGGCTGATCAATGGAAACCAGGTGACAGAAAATGCTTTCAAATGCAATGGGAAATACAGTTAGAGCCAAAGTTCAGAGATGCCTGGAATCTAAAAAGATGTCCATTCGATCTAAAGAAAGAATGACCAAGGATGATCTTTACTGGGTTACCAGTAATACATTAGCCAGTCGAGCCTGCATAATATTAATACGATGAACACTTGAACACGCAGAGGACCACATTTTTCAAACGAGGCAGAAAAGCAAATTGTAGGCTAAATATTTGAATATCTCAACCTTAAAAAGCTTCAGTAAGATAGATTCTATGAAAACACCCAAGATAATAGCAATTTCAATCTTTTGGATTTTTTTTTAATTTTTGGCAATAATTTTATCCCTTGTTACTTCTCTTTTTCAAAAGATACTGGGTCACTTGAGATTGAGAGTTTCCTGGCAGCAAGATCGGACAAAATCTCATCTTCATGGAAACATGATGGCTATGAAGCAAGATGGTCTTAAAGTCCCCAGCAAGCCTTTGGTTTCTATACTCCAAACCTCACTAATCCCTTTATAAGAAACACTTGTCATATTGCTCAGCTTGTCTTAAGAGCTGAACAGCCATGAGCTGGAAACCTTGAAGACAGAGACCAGAGAGTCATGAACACAACGGATGTGCCAAAGAGACTCCACTGAAACCCTCCTTCTCAGGCCCCCTTCCACAGGGGCCCTGAGTGCCAGTACCACACTGCGCCGGCCGTCCATTTCCTTTGACCTGAATGCCTTCCTTTCCCTCTGCCCGGGCTGGTCTTCACCTGGCACATTCCATCTGTCAAAACCTAACTCCAATGCTCTTTCACTAGAGAGCTGAACCTGAGTCTCCAGAGACAGAGCTCCATTTTTCCACCATTGTGCGCTGAAAGCAAGCTGAGATTTGCACTATGATGGAGTTTACTGTGTTAAAGCATGACTTATCTGTTCTCCTGTCTGGTCCCCTTCCCCCCTCAACAAATCTCTGAGGGCCTTCAGAGCAGAGGCCATGATTTAACGCCTGGAAGACATTCTGGACGTACCACCAGAATCCCGTCCTTTCAGGAGGGGCGATGGTCAGTGTACTTTGGCTGACACACAGGTAGGACTGCCAGAGGAGTGAGAAGCCATTCCAAATCTGCCTCAAAAACACCCTATTTTGTCAGGGAAAACCAGGTCCACACTTCAAATTAAGTCTGTGGAATGACACATGCATCACCCATTGGCAACGGACATAGCACGCACTATTACGAAACTTATGTTTAGTCTCAAGCAAAAATAAACTGTAATTCAGTCAAAACTAATAAAAATTCATACTTTTCATATTAAGGGATAGAGAGGCAATGTTTCTGAAAAGATCTCTATTCTAACAGGGCTCTGTATAGAAGTTAATTTTAGAATTAAAATGACCAAAAATTCAAAGAGGAGCATGCCAATGGCAAGTCTTCATTGCCATCACAATTTGGTCATGATTAATATTTTGAAAACTGAAAGTCACTATTTTAGGTAATAAAACCAGATAAAGAAAATTAACTCTATATGTCCTTTGAACTTAATATTTGTTCTAAGACATTGTCTTATTTTATTCAAACTTATTTCCTCTACAAAAAATGTCCCAGTACTTCAACCATCACAGAGGCCAACCTCTTCTGAACTATTTCAGAAATTATAATTGACATATTGACCTTGGCCTCATTATTTCTTGTGTGTGCGCCAGTCTCAGTCTGCTCGTCTGGCTAAATATTAGCCTAAAAAAGGAAGGAACCCTGACTTATCCATTTTGGTATCTATCCCACTATTTGAGAAGGCCTACTTACACAAAACACCCAAAAATTCTTGTTCACTGGTTACACGGAAAAAAGTAACTGGGGCAAACAAAATGTTCTCACCTTTTTAATTACAAATTTCTGTAGACTTTTAAAATGAACAATTAGGTACAATGGGATCGAATGTATAACCCAATGATGTCATTTCTGAAGCCCAATCCCAACCCCGCCAAACTCAGAAAGTATAAAAATTATATGCGTAAAGATGTTCATTTCAAAATTGTTTATAAAAGCCTCACATCAGATGCCACAAGGGAACAGATAAATATTCCCCTGTGTGAATATTACATAGCCATTTAATATAGAATTAGTAAGACTTCTAGAAATATCTAAATGAAACATACTACAAAAGGAAAGCAAGGGCAGAACAGTATAAAAATTTTATGTATACTCCATTGTAACCATGAAAACATGGATATTTAAAAAGGACGGAAACAACAGAGATGCTTACTGCTCTTGTATTCTATTATAAAGCTATGAACTATCGCAAATTTTCTTTTTTCCAAAATTTGATTATTGTTGTTACATCATTTTCATACTTAAAAACCGAAATATTTTCTAACTTTGGTCAGGAAAAATTCCAAAGGAGTATACTGTTGATCATTTAGTTTGTTCTACTAAAATAAAAGTCAATGGCATATGGGGCAACTTAACTTTCTGACACTATGAAGTCACGAACTAACCAAAGTCTTGAAAGTCTTGCCATGAACTAGTGCTAATTTTGGAGGACGGATGAGCATTTCTGTATGTCCAAAGAGAGGTTACTCTAAGTCCCTCCACTCATTTCACTTCTAACAATTTCACGATCTACAGCAGTAATTTTCTGGGAAACCATTTACGTTGGTTTCCTTTATTTAATTAGTATGTTAAGCAACAATTTCAATGCAACTAAAGACGGCTGTTGAGTGCTTGCTTTTGTGCAAGCCACCACACCAAGAGCTGCAGAGAACCAATAGGAAAAGAGCCTATATAGTCACTGCCTTTCAGGAGATGATGATTTAGGGTAAGACAGAGGGGATTTCTACAAGGTTGACCATCAATGTCACAGCAAACACAGAGGCAAGATTGGGAGAGGTCAAGGAGGGAGGGACCACATGTTCCGGGACCAACACTGCAGTCGGTGGATGCAGGACTGGATGAGAGTGAAGAGGATCGGGAGAGAGTGGGGACAAGAAGGAGAAACCCTTGGGGCCTATGACATTCATGGCGTCCAGAGGGCAAAGATTCAGTGAGGGAGACAAGAGTCAGGGGACAGCAACGGGGCTGCAGAAGGAAGCTAAGGGAGAGTGAGTTTCAAGAGGGAGCTGGCAGTCAATGGGGCAAGGAAGCAGGCACCCAGGAACCAGGAGTCAGAGGAGTAGGCTTCAGGATCTCGTTGAAAAGTCTTCAGTTAGGTCACGGCAAAACCCATTTTAGCGGGACGGTGTGGACAAGATCCAAACTGAACAGGATCAAGAAAAGAATAAAAATGTTACAAATTGAGATGGTATCTACAGTAATCTAGGGAAACTGGCTTGTAAAATAAAGAGTAAGAGAGAGGGAAGTAAGTCGAGGAGGACACAAAGTCATTGAAAAGGGTTTTTTTCCAATTTGTGTGCAATGCATAAAAACATTTCTTCTCTGCATAGCAGACCAATTTCTCTAATGCCTTTTATGAAAAAAACAAAACACAACAATTCCTTCCCATTTATACCAATTCCTCCTTAAGGATCAGACACTATTACAGACACTGGGCCATTATTCAGTTTTGGTTAGCTCTCTGTTCTTGCACCCCTAACATGTGAATGTAGTAACAACAAACAAATAATAATAAAACACTGGCAGAAGTTCCCCCTCCTTGCTTTCTGTTTTCAAAATGTTCTTAGCCGCACTTTGCTGAGCTCCTATTACATGTTTTCTTTTTAGAAAGTCATGTTCATTTAAGTTCTATTTTAACATAAAACAGTAAAGAACACCACTTAAAAAATGCATATGTACAGTAAGAGGTTAAAGTCCCAACCCCCTCCCCCCAACATACCACCAACCTAAGTTCTAACCCCAGAGGTAAGTTCTAACCCCAGAGGTACTGCCCACCTGTCTTCTAGTTTCCTGAATTTATGCACACATCCTATATGTAAGTATATGTTTGGAGAAATGCTTCCAACGAGGGACTCATGTCCATCCCCCAAGGAGATAAAGACACAGGATCTTGTGAATCACCTTTCCCCTGGACTGGAGCCCATGACTTATTCCCCTCATCTCTCTCTTAATTCCTCTACCACCCACCACCCCAGCTCCACAACTCCAACTTTAGAAGTTCAACCATTTACGCTGCTAGGCTTTGCCTTAAGGAGACTTATTTTAAATCTAAACCTAAAGGTCTCTACACATATACCCAGATTAAATGACCACTTTACCTGCCCACTGGGATGAGATCTTTAACATGCATGCATGTCTTCCAACCCTTCCCTCCTCATCCCCTTCAACTCAGGGATTTAGTTAAAATGATAGCAAACTTGAATGCAGTCATTTCAGTTTTTCCTGAAGAATGCGTATAATGGAGACATCCTAGGTGGACCCCCAATGAGTTACACCCTTCTCTTGTGTGTGAGCTTTGGACCAAGAGCATCCAGCCAAAATTAAGTGATTTTTGAACATGCAGTTAAGGTCCCTAATCAGTTCACTTTGTGGTGATCTTAGGTGGGCCTGACCTAATCGGGTGAGATCTCCAGAGAGTATAGGCTCCTCTCCTGAAGTGAGAGACATGAAAGAGCACAAGCTCTCTTTCATCTCCCTTTCACTGCAAGTTGCCATCTCCCTTTCAAAGAGCAAGTTGCCATGACTTCCGCAACCACAAGGATATGAATTCTGTAAAACAACCAGAGGGAACACAGAGGTTGACTCTTTCCTGTTCAAGATTCAGATAGGAACTCAGTCCAGCCAACTTCTTGATTCCAGCCTTGTGGGACCCCAATCAGGGAGTCCCCAAAGACATGCCTGGACCAACGGGACCATTGGCAACTAAAAGGGTGTCGTTTCAAACCGCTACTTCGTAGTGACTATACAGCAGAACTAATTGGTAAAACAAGTACATCTGTTGTCTTCAAAAGACTCTTCTTCCCCATTAAACTACCAGCCACAAGCACTTTAATATAATCTATTTTGGTTTATCCCTGCATTTAAAGAATCTGTTCAACCCTCTCCTTCATGTTCTCTATCTTTCCGAATCTAGTTTATTTGTTCTGATATAGTTCCAACTGAGTGAGAATACTTTTTAAAATAATTCTCTCAGAAAGGGGACACAGTGCTATGTTTCCTGTACCCTTAAATGGGTGAAATGTTTTTCTTTTGCCCTCAAATGTAAAGGATCCTTGACCACCCGCCCTTTGCACTGGGCAGCCAGAAACATTTCTCCACTATTGCTAGTTTCATTACAGAGAGAAGCAGGTCAGTGCGGATTTGATTCTCTCTTTTGTATGTAACCTGGACGCCCTCTGAAGACTCTTACAGAAAAAAAGATTTCTCTTCATCATTAGATTTGGAAATTTCACCAGGAAATCTCAAATTGTGTTCATCTCCTTCATTAATCCCTCTGGCACCCTGCAAACCCATTCATTCTATCTGAAAACTCTAGTTTTCTCCAGCTCATACATTTCTCCTTCTAGTAATTGGTAGATTCTGGTTTTATTCCCATGTGTCCTTTCTTCCTCTGGACCATCCACCATCCAGACGGAAACAGACCGCCTGGGTCTTCTCTCCACATTTCCTCTCTTGTCAGTCAGGATTTCCCTTTCCTCATGTTTTCACTTCTATCACGAAATAGTTCCTCCTTTGGCTCTTCCAGATCCAGATTCAAGTGTGAGTAATATACATTACTCGTTTCACTTCCTCTCCTGAGTGGTTGCAGTTGGTGGTGCTTGCTGCAACTCATTTTTATTTTCTAGGTTATTTTCCCTTTCTGAGTTGCTGGGACAGGCTCCCCGTGCTGGCCAGGGTGAAGGTTGCCAACATCAGGCAAAGACAGAAGCCCTTGGAGACTCCCCTCCAGTGCTAGACAGGCCGGCCAACTGGTAGCCTTGTCTACTAAGGGGCAGGATGGAGGCCCCCCAGTTTGGGAGGCTCAGGGCTCTCCATGAATGAAGAGAGATGATTTTCTCTCAGCCATACAGGAAATAAAGGACCAGTTCAGTCCAACTGTCCAAATGTTTTAGAGGTCAGCCAGTCTCCATGAGATCTGTAGAGCCCATTAGGTCACATGGAACACATTCACAGCACGTACTTCCTCTTTGTAAACTGAGGGTCCTTCGAGCTCTGCCAGCCATTGATGCCGTTTTCCCCTAACCCTGTTGTGCACAAAAGCTCCCAACACCTGCATCTTTTTCTTGAAAACCCAAATCCTCCAAAATGTTGGGTTATCCTCTGGGGTCATTTTCCTTCTTGGGTCATCCCTCACAGTGAGCCAGTCCCAGAAAGATAAAAGGGGTAGAATTGAGAGCATATAGAGAAGGATCAACATATGTATCTGTGGCCCATCGTGTGTAATTGTATTTGTTACTGCTTAGGATCAGAGCATGGGCAATGCTCAAAGATAGGAAATTTGTATCATCAACAGTAGAATTTAGAATTTTTAATTTTGGAAGCACATCCATGACTAATTTTGTCGTTGAAGAATTTCAAAATGTCAGTACATATCACTGCCCTTACTACTCTGTATGGACAATATAAAAACCGGTCAGCTTCAGAGATTACTTACTGTTGGCTCAGTAGGAAGCCAGCGACACGATTAGGATGCGCTACTTAGGTCTCCTGACTCACTGCTCCTTTATTCTTCTTCCCAGAATCGAGCAGACTCCCTATTTCTCAATACCCTGAAAACCCTGGAATGAAATCCACGTGAATGAAGCCAACACATCTGTCTGGTGGAAGTGGTGGACTTTGGCTTTCAACAGGCATCATGCTCGGAGAGAAGCGTCAGATCTCCTGAACATAAAGCAAACCCTTGGCCCTACCTCATCCCTACCGGCCAGAGAGACCAGATCAAGTTCATCCATGTGGCTTACACACCCTCAAGGCCCACCAAAAAGACCCTTAAATAAAGGTGAGTCCACCCAGTGGGAAGGGACAGCAGCCACAAGGCCAGGTCACCAGGCAGATGGATGGTATCAAGTGAGCAGTGCTGGGGGCAAGAGGTTCAATGAAATGGCTATAAATAGAGCCCACGGACGCATTGCAAAAATCTAAACCCAGCTCTAAAGTTGTGGCTCAGCTGATAAACAGGACTTCCTGGCGTGGTGCTGTCCGAGGGCGTCTGGGCTTGAGTGGAGCCACACTACTGAGCCCACAGGGGAAGCAGAAGAAAGGGCACTAGGGACACGCTGGCTGGGCTCCTGAGGGACACCACTGCTACCTCACAGGATTGTTGGGAGGATTGTGTGGGTTCACGCACACGAGCGAGGGCTTAGAACAAGGTCTGCACATTATAACCACTTTGTCGATGTCGGCTGTTTTTCCAGAGTGACTTTGACACGCGTCCACTCAAATGAGCTAATAACATTTCCCTTGCAACTGACTCATTTAATGAGGATTAGCTTTCCTGCCAACATGTGAGATTTCATGTGTGTCCTGCACCGACAGACGGCACAGCTTCCTGTCTCTGCCCAGCGAGCCCTGCAGAGCAGCACACGTCCCTCCCCCGTGGTCTGCACAGCCCTGTCCTCCCATCTGTGTCTGATGGTGCACTTAGGCTCGATTCGCACCATCAGCTTTGCACACATTCAACAGAGAAAAGAGCAAGGGACAAGAAGAAGGAAAGGGCAGGAGAGAGATTTTTCAGCTTATCAGGAGAAAACCCTGGGCAGGCTGATCGCTCTCTCCGGTCCCATAAATCATCCCATCTCCAGCATTTGGTTTTTATTGTGAATAATGTAATGCTCCAATTAGAGGTTTGTGCATCTGGGTGGAGAAGTCCATGACGTCATGCAGGCCACTCAGGCACAAGAAGGCCAAGCAGGGCTCACCTTTGTATTCAGCCAGACACACGCACTCATAGCCGTTAACGAGGTCCCTGCAGGTGGCGGCGTTCAGGCAAGGGGCAGAGAGGCACTCGTTATATTCTTCCTCACAGTAGAGGCCGTGGTAACCTGAAGGGCAGAGAAAAAGGCCTGCGGTCAAAGGGTTCCATTTAAACCCACGCTGGACCAGCCTGCAAGGAAGGTGGCTGGGTTGGCAATGGTAGCAGGGCACGGACAGAGGGCATTTAGGGAGCTGGGTCCCCTGGGGGATAGTTGCAATGTGGCTTTCCGGGAAGGCTAGGAGGAGTCTGTTCTCATCACCCTTTGCAGGATCCCAAGTATAAAAGGAGTGATCCCATTTATCTGCCAGATGGTCTCATTACTACACCATATCCAATGACACTAGTGACCCAGAGACCAGGGTCTGAGTGCATCCGTGTGGCCACAGGAGACAGGGATAATCAGAGTGGGACTGACAGCATGGGAGGAAGAGCTCCTTTCAAGGATGTGGACCACTCCTCCTCCAATCAGAAAGCGGCGTCTAGCAAGTAAAGAGGGTTTAATTAAAAGAGAAAGGGATCCATGTATTTCCTTTGCTCTTAAGCAGAAAGTCAGCTAAAAGGCTTCACAGAAACTCCTGATAAAATATGGGGTAATTCTGGGGCACCTGGGTGGCTCAATAGGTTAAAGCCTCTGCTTTCAGCTCAAGTCATGATCCCAGGGTCCTGGGATTGATCCCCGCATCGGGCTCTCTGCTCAGCAGGGAGCCTGCTTCCCCCTCTCTCTCTGTCTGCCTCCCTGCCTACTTGTGATCTCTCTCTGTGTCAAATAAATTTTTTAAAAATGTTTAAAAAAATGTGGGGTAATTCTTTTTAATTTAAAATTATGATTCGCTTGGGGCATGTGGGTGGCTCAGTTGGTTGAGTGGCTGACTTCAGCTCAGGTCATGATCTCAGGGTCCTGGGTTCGAGCCCCATGTCGGGCTCTGCGCTCAGTGGGAAATCTGCTTCTCCCTCTCCCTCTGTTCTCTCTCTCAAAGAAAGAAATAAAATCTTAAAAAAATAAAAGAACTATTATCTCAATTATAATATTTTGTACTTTAAAAATAAGAACAATGAAGAAAAAGCAACTACCAGTTTCTCAATAAAGATGACTTTTACTCCTTTCACAGCACAGGTGTTTATGCTGAAGGACAAGAAGACAACATTCTTTGAGATTCACTCATGAATGTTATACTGTTTTTAACTTTCAAAAACATGCGTCAGTGCCAATTTGCAGTGAAACCAAGCCATTTTTTTTTCCTGGCCTGTCCAAACAATGAGAAACACGTGAGTGCTTTCAAAAATCACCCTGCCTGTGTTGGTTCTGAATTCAGATAAGCAGAAAAAATAAACCCTTCCTCAAATGAGAACTAGAACTACTAGTTTTTTCCCCCCCCAGCTTGCCAACTCATAGCCAACCCTCAGACTCAGAAAGCTGCATTAGGACATGCTCATGTGTTGAAATGTTTTGTTTCTCGTGCCTATGGCAAAAGTAGGTTAAGCTCCTATCTGTATAGTGTTAACAGAGCGGTTTTCAAATTTGTTGCCATTTCAGCTGGTTTTGAACTGCTCTCCCAGTGATACCGGCCCCTTTGAGACCTTGACCTACCTGAGACAAACAAGCCATGGTTTTCAATTCTTCCATCTTCCCCTACTTTTTGTAATTTTAGGGAAATATTTCTTATTGCTCCTTATCAGTATTTTGATCATCTAGATCAGAGTTTCTCAATGGACAATAATTTTGCTCCCAGAATTTGGCAATGCTTGGAGGTGCTTTTGGTTGTCACGACTAGGGTGGAGGGGAAGGAGGCTGCCACTGGTGGCTAGCCTCAGGATCCTACTAAATATCCTAGAAGGCATAGGACAGCCCTCCATGACCACCCCCCCCAAAAATCCAGCTAAAATGCTAACAGCGCCAGATGCAGAGAACCCTGCTTTACACTAAAGATCAGCAAACTGGCTCACAGGCCAAATGCATCCCAGTCTGGTTTTATAAATAAAGTTTTATTGAAACAGCCACATTCATCCCTTTATGCATTGTCTATGGCTGTGTTCCCATTACAAAGGCAGCCTGAGTAGTTGCAACAAAGACTCTATAGTCTGCAAAGCCCCAAATCCTTACTACCTGGCCTCTTGGAGGACAAGTTTGCTCACTCCTGATCTGGGTTCAACAGAAAACCTTTCTTTTTTTAAGAGTTTTGGATATTAACTCCTTATCAAATAGAGAGTTTGCAAGCATTTTCTCCCATTCTGTAGTTGGCTTTTACTCAGTTGATTGCTTCCTTTGCTGTATTGCTTTTTAGTTTGATAGAGCCCCTCTTGTCTATTTTTGCCTTTGTTGTCTGTACTTTTAGTGTCATAGCCAAGAAATCATTGCCAAGACCAATATTATGAAGGTTTTCCCCTATGTTTTCTTCTAGGAGTGTTATAGTTTCAGGTCTTACATTTAGGTCTTTAATCCATTTTGAGTTGTTTTTTGTGGAATGTGTAAGAGAATACAAATTAGCCAACAGGTTACACAAAAAGATGCTCAACATCACTAATCAGCAGGAAATTGCAAATCAAAAACACAATGAGATATTGCATCCCACCTATTAGAACCACCATTATAAACACACACACGCGTGTGCGCACACACACACAAAATAAAAGCGTTGGCAAGGATATGGAGAAATTAGAACCCTTGTATACTGCTGATGGAAATGTAAAATGGTGCAGCCACTATGGAAAACAATAGAGAAAATCCCCCCAAATTAAAAATAGAACTATCATATGAATTATAATCCCATTTCCAGGATTTATCCAAAATAACCCAAAACAGGATCTCAAAGAGATATTTGCATTCCCATATTCACTGCAGCATTATTCACAACAGCCAAGAGATAGAATCAACCAAAATGTCAGTCAATGGATGAGTGGATAAAGAAAATGCAGTTTATACATACAATGGAATATTATTCAGCCCTTAAAAAGGAAAGAAATCTTGTCGTATGTATAACATGGATGAACCTTGAGACTATAAGCTAAGTGAGATAAACCAGTCACTGAAGGACAAATATTTCTTGATTCTACTTATATGAGGCATCTGAAGTTGTGAAACTCAGAGAAGCAGAGTAGAATGGTGGTTGCCAGGGACTCAGGGGAGGGAAAAATGGGGAGTTGCTTATCGATGGATATAGAGTTTCAGTTTTGCAAATTCAGTTTTGCTATTTGACAATGTACATATCATTAACGAAACTGCACTGTACCCTTAAAAATGTGTTAATAGGGTAGATTTCATGTTATGTGATTTTTCTCACAATTAAAGAAACATAACACATGACCTACATAACAAGTTCATTGTCTTTTGGCTTCTCAGTGTGGACCGACAGTCGCAAGGAACAGCTTTTCACTTGTATTTGCTCTCCTAACAGATCTTTTGAAAATCGCTTGGAAGAACAACAGATAACTCTACAAGCATTTTTGACCTCCCAATTGAAGTGTTATTTACATACACAAAAATCAAAAGCAAATTTCATGAAATCATCCGTAATTGTTTTCATTCTTCACAAGCTGTATCATTCTCTTCTTCCACTAGTAACATGAAAAGCAAATGAGGACGTTATTTTACAGAGATAATTAAGCTGATGATGTTTTTCTTCCTTGCGGGAAAAGAAAAAGATAAAGATTTCATTTTCTGAAACCATTTCTTCGGGCATGGTAACATCTCAACATCTTTATGGAAATGTCAAGGCACTCCTTACACTGAGAACCCAAGAACCTAAGTCGGACTATTTGAATAAAAAGGCATTCCTTCCGAAAGAGATGGCTTCTGTGAAAATGAGGCTGCCGCCCCCTGAGAGTAATTAATTCGGGCAAACAAATTAGCTCAGGGCAGTATGCCCAGGGTCTAGGAAAAATAGGCTAGTCCAAAGAACTTTTTTAAATTAAAAAAGATCAGAAGGGTGAGATCAGAGTGGCCCTTTCCAGGACAGCTATCTTCATCACCACCACTCCCATCTTTGCATGACTTGCTCCTGAATATTCGACTCCAATAGTCCTTAAATTGACAGAACATAGCAATCAACTGGACGTGAGCAGTGAGCGTTGTCACTATGGCCACTGCGTTTAGGCTGAGTGAGTGGATAATGTTGCCATTAACACGACCAAAGGAATATCAGGGTTTTGAGAAAGTTGACCAGTTGGATTTTGTTTAACTTAGGGCTCGCTTAAGGAGGGCCAGGTCGCAGTTGGAAAAATAGGCTTAAATGGTGTAGAAACGGCATCTTGGGGATTAGTGGCCTTGAAGTGATGTTGAAGTTTCATCAAAGAAAAACTCTTGAGAGAAAAAAAGAAGGGACTGAGGTCAGATCTACATGGACGGGCAGGTGGAGAAAGAGAAACCAGATCAGGACACTGGGCAGGGATAAAACAAAGGAGAGGAGTGAAGGCCAGGGACAGCAATGTCATGGGAGCCAGGGGAAGAAAGGAAATCAAGGAAGGCGGCTCTAAGAGTCTAAAGACCGAAAAATGACAGCTGAATTAGAAGATTATAAAGCCACTGGAGGGGCACCTGGGTGGCTCAGTAGGTTAAGTGTCTGCCTTCAGCTCAGGTCATGATCCCAGGGTCCTGGGATCGAGCCCTGCATCAGGCTCTGTACTCAGCGGAGAGTCTGCTTGTCCCTCTGCCCCTCCCCTGCTTCTGCTTTCTCTCTCAAATAAATAACCAAAATCTTTAACAAAAAAATCATAACTCTCAATGGGAGGTAAACTGCCTTATAGAGGTTATTTTGAAAGTTGGGGGAGGGGAAGGATGGCTTATCACACTGATTGGAGGATTCAACTGGAATTTAGTGGGTAGAGGCCAGAGATAGTAACCATCTTGTAATGTCTAGGATACGGCTCACAACAAGGATACTCTGGTGTCCTTCAGGACTTCAGTCTGTCCATCAGAAATTCATGGAGGCGAAAACCCTGTTCCATGAGCCTCCAGGAGTAGAACCTAATAGCTTTACATGCACATTTACATATACAGTTTTTAAGACATGCTGAATTTTTCTGGAGTGTAACTACTGGGTAAATCCAGAGAAGACTGTACCTAGAGTTGTTCACCACTTGGGAAAACCCCTTCACAAGAGCAACAGGTCTTGAAGAACTTAAAACACCAACAGAGCACACCTGTATCAGTAGACAAAACAAGGCAAAAACCCCTTCTCCGGATCATTTTCTGACAACACTGCCTAAAGCTTCTCCCACCAGTTACTCATCCTAATACTTAGCTGATTTCGTGGCAACATTTATGACTGTCTGAAATCATATTTCAATTCCTATTCTAGATTATTATTTCTCTTCCTCCTCTAGAATATTAGCTGGAAGGCAGATCGCACTGTTCACAGACACTGTATTCACTGTCTGGCACAGAAAAGATACTCAAAATAGTTGTTGGATCAGCACCCACAGTGCCACTGATTAAACCAACACACATTTAAGATGTGCCCAGAATGTGCCGGAAGCTTTCAGTTACTGCGAATACAACGCTAAATGGCAGGTCTCTACCTCCAAGAAGCTTACAATCTAATAGCACATGAGGGTCATCTGCTTGACCAGCCCCTTCCCATGTGCTAACTGGTTTAATCCTCATGACAGCCCAAAATGATGGGCATGACTAGTCCCAGCGTATAGATGAGGAAAGACAGTCAACCCTGTGTTCTTCCATGAGGAATTAAGGGTCAAAGAGATAAGAAACTTGCCCAAGGACACACAGTCAACCCTGTGTTCTTCCTACTCTCCCAAGAACGTCCCCAGAATGCATTACCTAGCGTACCAGTCTGCTAGGGCCGCGATAACCAAACGCCAGAGGCTGGGGGGATTAAACAACAGAAATGTATTTTCTCACAGTTCTGGAAGCTGGAAATCTCCTTGCCTTGGTTTCTCTACTCGCCTTGTGGATGGCCACTTTCTCCCTGTGTCTTGTCTCCATGTGGCCTTGTCTCTGTAGGCACACCCCCCACCCCCGGTGGTTTCAGACAGTTATGGGAAACCAGTCATACCTTTTCTGGTTTATAGCCCCATCCTAAAGGCCTCATTGAACCTTAATTCCTTCTTTGAAGGCACTTTCTTTACAGTCACACTGGGGTGTTTTGGGGAGGGGGGATTAGGACTTCAACATATGAAATTGAAAGACAAAATTCAGTGTTTAACACCCAAAATCAGGGTTTCTCAACCACAACGGTACTGAAATTTTGGATTAAATCATTCTTGATGGCTGGGAGCTGTACAGTACATTGTAGGCTGTTGGGCAGCATTGCTGGTCTCTACCTACTACATGCCAGCAGCCCACCTCTCCCCAGTCGTGACAACCAAAAAGGTCTCCAGATATGGCCATATGGCTCCTGGAGAACATAAACCCCCTTTGAGAACCAACGTCCTAGATCCTTTTTAGAACACGAGAACAACTCGAGGACATTTCAGAATGTGTAGGTTTGGATTTTTCATGGTGAAGAGAGTACATTCATTGAGAAAAGGGATTTTAGGGGCAGAACTGAGGGGTCCATCTGTGACTATGGGCACCTGAGTGACTTCCTCCCGCAGTGAGAGAATATGGACACTCAGTTCATCTAGGGCTAGCCAGATTCAAATACCAAATGAATGGAATAAAGAGAGGAGAGAAGAGTAGGAAGTACAGGCTTCCAGTTACGGACTGAATAAGTCACAGGGATGAGAGTGACAGCACGAAGAATATAGTCAATGACATTGTAATAGCATCACATGGGGACTGATGACAGGTCTACTGGTGGTCTGCACAGCGTAACGTATAGACTTGTCGAATCACAATGTTGTACACCTGAAATTAATATGAATTGTATGTCAACTACAGTTCAATAAAAAGAAACAAGTAAACAGATAGATAGAGAGAGAGATGATAGACAGAAAGGAAAAAGAGAGGAGAGAAGCCCCACCTGGTGATTGATTATTGGAGCTACTGAGAACCCTGCTGAAAGTTCTGCCATTAGGTTTTAATTCCTCTGTGTCTTCCCTTGAAGACCAAACTCCTACACTACTGACTGACTTAGCCAGGATTTGACTCCCCCCGGGTCTGAAGGGTTCTAGAATACCATGGCCAGCTCCGGGTTTTGTTCTGTCCACTGAAAGCCAAGGCTTTTTGCTGCCGTTTCCTTTTCTGCTCTCTCAACATTGTCCCAAGACAACATCACTTAAATATTCATCTTAACAGAAGAGAGGCTCTGGCCCCACACTGTCTACTCCACAGCTCTTTTCTCCCCTTGCCCATTGCAGCTCACTCTAAAAATCCCAAACTGGGGGGACTCTGGTTGTAGCCAGATGGCTTCCACACTCTGTATAACAAATTGGGTAACTCCCCCCCCGACAGACACCACCTCTGCTGGGCTACCTCTGCTCCCTACTGCCTCAAAAAAGCAAAGAGCTCCTTCAAAACCCAACAGCGATGTGGCAATGCGTTCAGAACATCAGGGAAGCCACAAGGCTCACTCCCCCAGCACATGCCAAATTCAAGGTGAGCGCAAATTTGAAGTGTCTGGGGTTTTGTTTGTTTGTTTGTTTGTTTTACTTTAAGATCAGACTGAAGTGAGTGAGGGAGAAGGAGGTGGTTCCTTTAAGGGCATGTAGCAACTCAGAGAATGTTTCCTCTCATTTCACATTGAATGATAAAATGTGGAAGCCCCAGACTCCCTGATTCAAGTCTAGACCACTTCCTGAGACATCAAACCCTCCAAACATTCTCTCACGTGAGTTAAAAATGTGGGCAAAATGGAAAACAATCCTGTTACATTAGTATGGCTGTGAGCTTTCAAATTCTCGGTAAACTCACTGATTGCCCTAGAGACCCTTTGGGACCACGGAGTGATGGGCAGGGCAATCATTCTACTGGGCTGAGAGCTTGGTTTCAGGGAGAGTGTGTGTGTGTGTGAGCTTGTGTGTGCATGTGTGCAGGTGCACAATATCACTCTCTCTGATGATATGATCACAATAGGAATTTTTGTAAGAACAGGAAAGAAATAAAGTAGGTATGAATCCCTGTTCACATTAATCCCATCGAGGGTTCCAATGTTCTGTTCTAAACAGATATGCTGATGCTCGTATCTGTACAGACTTCCATGGAGCAATTACATCCCTGTCTCCCTCTCTCTCTCTCTCTCTCTCTCTCTCTCACACACACACACACACACACACACGAAAAAGGAAAACATCTATAAATGGGAGGAAGTTGTGTAAGGAGACAGAGCCTCGCTGGCGCATGGAACACAGTGGCTGCCGAGGCTGCTTCTTTCTTTACTCCGTAATTTCTCATCCTTTCGTTGCTGGAGGCACCGGAACCAGAGAGAAAATAGATGTGAGAAGACCCAAATCAATCAATGTTTCCCTGGCTGTGTTTCTCAGAAACATTAAATTGGAAGGACCATACATAGAGGCTAAATTAAAGTTTTAGACTCTCCAGGCTCCCTAGTATTTATATACTGCTGAGCCGTCTACAGATTTGCACGTCCCTCGCTGGGCTTCCGAGAAAGGCGGATGATGGAGAGCTGGCTGTAAGTCATACCCTAACAGTTCATGCAATGAGTTTGTCTTCCCATCCCTGCAGGCTGCCGCCGCTGCTCACAGTCATTGGGTGAAGGCTGGCCGCGTTCTGGTCTCCTGTCTGCCTCTTGGACTGATTCATTCTTTAATGCAACATACAATTATTAGATGCCTCCTATGTGTGAAAATAGATGTAATACCTCTACTGGGGGCATTTAAAGGAGACAGACACCAAACAATCATCCAAATACATGTGAAATCATAACTGGGTGAGTGTGAACAAGGGGGCCATCCCCAAGGCAGGGTGCCAGGAGGAAGGAGAAGTGGGAGAACTGGCCTTGGCTGAGCTCCAGGGAGACAGCCCCAAGGAAGGGACAGTGAGCTGAGAGGTGGGTTGTGTGTAGGCAGCAATAATGGGGGGGGGTGTGCAGGGAGGCACCGGGAAATTCAAGACAGGAGAGGCAGGGTGGACAGAAGTCCGATGGTGGGCGGGCCAGGCTGCTACGTCTCCTTCCAGAGATGGGCTGAGGTCCACAGAAGAGCAGAGGGCAGAGAACAAACAAGACGCTGGCAGCCACCAGGCCAGGTGATACCTTCAACGGAGTGGGGGAAGGTGGGGGACAGAGAGTGAAAGATCAAGTGCGCCTCTCAGGAAGATCGCTTTTCCGGTGAATGGGGGAAAGCCCCACAAGAATCGATGCAGAGAAATCAGTGAAGACGTATGGCAATCGTCCCAGGGAAAACAAGAGCGGGATGAGTGTGGTGTCAGGGAAATATCAAGAGCCATTTAAAAAGGAAAACAGCAACACTTGTAAGAAATGGGATGTGGAGCTTGAGAAAGGGCGAGGACGTAGGCGAGTCCCAGCTTCCTGGCTTGGCTTACCCAGAGAGGCTGCAACGCCTTCCGGAAAGAAGGAGGAAACTGATATTTATTGAACCCCCTTCCAGGGGTCAGTTTCTGTTCTAGACACTTTCCCATACAACAGAATCTCATTCACATGGTGGGGCTACAGCAGGGGATTGGGATGGAAAGCCAGAAAGCTGGTAAAACCACTTTCCAAAAGTAGATCTTAATCGAACAAAGCGAATTGACAATTTCTCCCAGGGAAGCCATATGAAGAAAAAACATCAGCTCATTTTAATGACCATCTGACCAATTCTGACCATACTGACCAGCAGTGAGCTAGGTACTGAGGGGATCTACAGAATGGTAGCTAAAAAAAGAAAGGTTTGGGGTCAGAGGCAAGAAGTTGGGGGAGGGAGGAAGCAGAGAGAGAGAGGGAGACAGAAAGACAAGGAGTGGGGGGAAGGAGAGAGAATGGGAGAGAGTAGAAGACAGGGACCCGGAATATCAAGGGGGAGATGGGGAAAAGGGGCACAGGGAAAGAACTCCTAAAAAGACAGAAAAGGGTAGAGAGGAGATGAAATGACTCCAGAAGTCGTGGGTCCCCTGTGGAGCCACACCGCCCCCTGGTGTAACCACCGACCCATGACCAACGGGATGTGAGCACTGCTTGCAAGAGTCACCGAGACAGTGGGGCACTGGGGGGCGAGGGGAAGTGATTTGAACATTTGAGTGAAGAAAGTCTTGTCTCTCGAGTTATTTTTTATACCAATAAAGTGGATTTGAACCCCTTTCCTTCCACGAACCTCTTTCTGCAACACAGGGTTAAATGTTTACAGGTGGGGAGCTCTGGGCCAACCAGGTGTCACCGTCTCAAGGGCCAGCACATGGCATCTTCCATCTGGGTAATTCAGGGGCGCTTGTTGCAACAGAAGCTGCTAAGTCCTTATAAAAGGAGGGCCCCTGCCCCACCCCTAGGAGGACGCACACTTGACATTTCACCTGAAGTGGCCACACCGTCCAGCAGGGTGCCCGGCATGTGATACCCATCCAACACGTAACAAATGAGGCATGTGTCCCCCTGGTCTGCTGACCACTGCACGCATCTGATTTTCAAGGACAATGAAGGTACTAGAATTCTGAAAAGAGGTGCCTGCCTTGAATATACCACGAGAGCACTAAAATACCACAGCCCGGAAGAGCACCTACATCCCAGGGCCACTGCCTCCCGTCGGCAGGGAAGCCTGCTTTCTGGAAAAACATAAACGGGACCAGCTCTGCAATGCCACAACCTGTGAGCCCAGATTTCCCAGGCAGACGCTCAGATACCTGGATTCTTCTAACATGAAACGGAGTCTGTTTACATTTGGCTTTTTAAAAAAACCTACCCATTCGCCTTCCCTCTCAGCCCTCTCATCCCCTGAGACGCTCCTCTGTGCTGGATCTGGTTTCCTGCCAGGCAGTAAAGCCTTGACTCACAGCTCAAACTCTGATCCCAAATTCTGTATTTTCTCTTTAACAACGGGTCCGTTCTCTTCTCCCTTCCTTAGCACACAGGTTGGTGACTATAGACGACGCTCAGTCACAGTGAGTGAACTGAATTTGCTAGGAAGATGGAATCACAGTGCAAACTAACCTTTGCATACATAATTACAGCAGGAGTTCTTTTCTTTGCAAATGTCTGATTCGGACAAATCATGAAAATGCCTGGGAGTAGGTCTCCTGAAATTGACAGTTTTTGTCAGGCAGGGAAATCAAAGGGATTCATTTTTATATTTATATTTTAAGTGTGCATATTCAAATTTCTAACTTCCCACATTGAAAATAGGTTACTTGTGTGACACAGAAAGAAAAATATCAAAGATGCTTTTACAGGTGTTTCACTTGCTGATTACCGAGGGAAACAATACCCGTGCTGTGTCTACAGTTGTTTGGGCAAAAGGATAGCTGGTAACATTAAGAAAAGGCTGACTTTGGGGCGCCTGGGTGGCTCAGTGGGTTAAAGCCTCTGCCTTCAGCTCAGGTCATGATCCCAGGGTCCTGGGATCGAGCCCCACGCCGGGATCTCTGCTCAGTGGGGCCTGCTTCCTCCTCTCTGCCTCTGCCTACTTGTGATCTCTGTCTGTCAAATAAATTAAAAAAAAAAAAAAGAAAAGGCTGACTTTATTAAGGGTAATTTTTAGGTGGAGGGGTGTACGGAGGGAAAAGATCCAGTCTTACTAGAAGAGAAGACTTTTTAAGACATGAGGAACAGCCATCACAATAAGGTGCCCTGTTAATGAAGAAAAACTTTTTAAAGGAAAATTGCATCTTTTTACATGTAAAAAAGAAAATCTTTGGAGATGTTAAAAATTCTGAAACCTCTCTAGGTTTATTAATAGAGTGTAAATCATCATTAATTCATGTGCGAAGGGAAAAAAGGCCTTAAGTCGATGGTCGAAAAGCAAACCACCCCTGGCCTGAGTTCCATCCTCACAAATAGCATTCTCCTCCAAACACACTTAGGGACAAATGAAAGAATATACTGTAGATAACCCAGCTGGATTGTGATGATGTTCAAGAACTCAACAGCGAGCCTTCCCAGACAGCAGCCCCTAAAAACCAAAGCTTAAGCCTGTCTATCATCTTGGGGATTTTTCTCTGTTGTGTAAGTGTTTCTAGAAGTCTCCTCTTGGACTCACCTTCAGAACTAGGTCACAAACTAGTCACACGCAAAAATCAACCTCTTCCTCATTTTTTAGCTTTGTCTTTATAGTCTTTTTTTTTTCATGATGCTTTTGGCCACTAGAGGGTGGTTTCTACCTATGATCTATGCCCGCTGAAAGAAGAGGGAAAAAAGGTTACTCAGGAGCTTAACAAAGGAGTGACATAAAGAAATGTTTTACAAAAGGGAAACGAATGTACAAGAGGAAGCAAATACGTAAAGAAGAAATATCGTTTCCTTTACTAATAAAGCTTAATATTCATATATTTCTCTGCAGCTTACAAATTCGCCAGTATGTCCTCTCAACATATGGGTAGCTACAGTTCAACCTACCCATTATAAAGTAGCCTGTCTTTCTTACTAACGCCCTATAGAAAGTAATTTTTTAAATACAAATTATTCTCACACTCTGATTAAAGCACTAAAATCGAAGACTAAATGTAATGACAAGATAATATTTAACAACTTTGATTTAAAGATCACTGTGGTACATGTTTCCTTATAAACAACAAATAAAAATTTTTTTTTCTGTTTCTTGGGTTTGGGGGTTTTTTAAAGATTTTATTTATTTAGAGAGGGAGCACGAGTGAAAGAGAGAGAGCGAGCGCACTAGCTAAGGAGTGGTGGGGGAGGCAGAGAGGGAGAAGCAGACTCCCCACTGAGCAGGGAGCCCAACACAGGACTCCATCCAGGCCCCCAGAAACATGATGTGAGCCAAAGGCAGACGCTTAACCAACTGAGCCACCCAGGCACCACACAAATAAAATGTCTTAATGGCATATTCCCATCACCTCATCTGACTAGCATGTTTATAAATACACATAAAAATGGTGTGGTTTACACTTGAGATAGGGAGAATAATGTAGAGATTTGGAAAAGAAAAAGGTAGGTTCAAAGCCCTCACCATTCTAGAGGTGGTTCAGTACGGAAGGCACCCAGGCGGACACAAGACCCCGCATGGGGGGAATCAAAGATTAAGGTTCTAGGACAGCCCTTTGGAGAGAAAATAAATCTTCGATGATTATTTTCATGCAAGTATGTTGACGAACAAAGAAGAATTTCTAAAGATGATAGTCCAGGAAAGTTTTTTAAACGTCTCGTCCCATTTATTTCACAAACTTGCTTAAATTTGATTTTAATTTACGGACTCAGTCATCACGAAATTTTCTTTGAAGGAGCTTGCTCTCAAAAGGGCTTGTGCCTGTTCATCACACTGTAACAGCGGTTATTTCCCTGAGGCCCCAAGGCCGGCAGCATCAACATTACCTGGAAACTCCCTGGAAATGCAAATTCTCGGGCCCCACCCAAAACCTGCTGACTCCAGAACTCTGGGTGGAGCCCAGAACTCTGATTTCAAAAGCTCTCTGTGTGATTCTAATGCACAGTGAAGTCTGAGAACCACTGAGCTACAAAGCACACACCTCGCCCAGCTTCTGCTTCTCAAAAGGGCAGGAGGTGGGAGGAGTTACCTGTGACAGGTGCCAGATAGGGCATGGTAATATTTTTTAATATCTATGGCTTCCCATCAGCATATCAAAAATAAAACAAACCCAGCACAAAACACATAGAACATGTACCAGTCACAGGCATGTAAATAAACCAATAGTGAAATGTGGTCCAATGACCTACCAACCATAGATGCATAGACTGAATGAAACTATACTCCTCTCTGATTTGCTTCAGGGAAGAAAGCAATGCAAAGGAATCCCAAACTGACAACAAACACCAAATTTGGGGGAGGCAATGTAAAATGAGGGAATAATAAGGGTATAGAATTGGGCAAACATTTATTTCTCCCTGTAGGACTGGGAGTTATATATACCTAATCAGAATGTGGAAAAACAAGTCTAAATTCAGATTAGTGAGTGCAGTTTTTCCCCACATCTCTGATCCAGCTTCCCAAACCCAAGGAAATAACATTTTAGGTAAAAGAATACCATCAGAAAACAGTGGACAGAATTCATAGAAACAGTGAGCGGAAGGGTGGTTTCCTGGGGCTAGGGAGATGTGGGTCAAAGGGTACAAACTTACAGTTATAGGATTAACACGTTCTGGGGATCTAATGTACAGTATGGTGATTGTTTAATAATACTGTATTACATACTTGAAAGTTGCTTAGAAAGCAACTTTTTTATACAAAAAAATAACTGGTAATTTGGTGATATGATGGTGTAAACTATGCTATGGGGATAATCGCTTTGCAACATGTATGTGTATCAAAGAAACACATTATACATCTAACTTTATACAACATTATATGTCAATTATATTTCAGTAAGTCTGGGGACATTTTTGTAATTAAAAAGAAAAACAAAAATGGCAGACAATCTACAATAAAAATGTTTAAAGACCAAAACTTGAGAAACATGATCTGATAAAGTTACACTGTTTCTGGTGATAAGAGGGGGCCTCATACATAGTTCAGTACCAAAGTGGTTGTGATGGAAAACAAAACACTGTGATCAAGACTATTCCAGAAAATTCTGGTGCATAGAATCCACAATGCAGAGGTAGATTTTTCTCCAGGTGTATTTGCTTTTCCTCTCCTATCCCTGAGGATGAGGACATTCAAAGACACAATACAAAGCAATCCTCTGACCTCCCCCCTTAGTCACTGTCATTCTCAAGTACACATGCTGCATCCTTTAGATTCCTAAATACCAAAGAAATTTATCATAGTCATTCATAAACATTTTTAGAAGCACACACTTCCCACTAGGCCACCACCCCTATGGGCTACATACTCATAAGGGCTGAAGCTGACTCTTACAGTCATGATCCAGCTAAAGAACTTCATGGAAATATCTCACTGTGGTTTTGATTTGCTTTTCCCTGATGATCAGTGATGCTGAGCAACTTTTCATGTGTCTGTTGGCCATCTGTACGTCTTCTTTGAGAAAATGTCTATTCATCCATTTTTTAATTGGATTATTCATTTTGGGGTGTTGAGTTTTTATACATTTTGGACACAAACCCTTTATCAGATATTTCACTTGCAAGTATCTTCTCCCTTTCAATAGGTTACTTTCTAGTTTTGTTGATTGTCTCCTTCACTGTGCAGAAGGTTTTTATTTTGATGAAGTCCCAATAGCTTATTTTTGCTTTTGCTCCCCCTGCCTCAGAAGACATAGTTAGAAAGAAATTGCTATGGCCGATGTCAAAGAAATTACTGCATATGTTCTTCTCTAGGATTTTTATGGTTTCATGTCTTACGTTAAGGTCTTTAATTTATTTTAAATTTATCTTTGCGTATTGTGTAAGAAAGTGGTCCAGTTTCATTCTTTCCCATGTTTTCCCAACACCATTTGGTGAAGAGACTGTCTTTTTCCCATTGCAAATTCTTTTATTACAATGAGAAATCACCTCTCACCTGTCAGAATGGCTAAAATCAACAACACAAGAAACAACAGGTGTTGGCGAGGATGTGGAGAAAGGAGAACCCTATCACACTGTTAGTAGGAAGGCAAACTGAGGCAGCCACTCTGGAAAAGAGTTTGTGGGCTCCTCAGAAAGTTAAAAATAGAACTACTGTACAATCCAGCCTTGCACTACTAGGTATTTACCCGAAGAATGCAAAAATACTAACTCAAAGTGATACATGTACCCTGATGTTGAGAGCATCATTACCTATAATAGCCAAACTATGGAACCCACATGTCCATCAACTGATGAATGGATAAAGAAGTTGTGGGGTGTGTGTGTGTGTGTGTGTGTGTGTAAATATAAATATAAACAAAAATATAAAAAATATATATAATGGAATATTACTCAGCCATAAAAAAAGAGTGATACCCTGCCATTTGCAACAACATAGATGGAGTTAGAGAGTTATGCTAAGTGAAATAAGTCAGTCAGAGAAAGATGAATGCCATATGCTTTCACTCATATGTGGAATTTAATAAACAGAAAAAAAAAGTAAGGGGAAAAAAGAGAGAGAAAGGCAAACTGAGAAACAGACTCTTAACTATAGAGAACAAACTGATGGTTACCAGTGGGGAGGTGGGGGGAGGGAAGGGTTAAGTATGTGGTCAGGATTAAGGAACTCATGTGCCGTGATGAGATCAGGTGATATAGGGAAGTGCTGAGTCACTAAACTGTACACCTGAAACTAATACTACACGTATGTTAAGTAACTGGAATTTAAATGAAAACTTTAAAAAGAATATGTAATGGCTACATGGTTTTGTATATTAACCCTTGTACTTTCTCACATTAGAAATTCAAATTGAGAAACAGATGCACATAAAATAGTTATTAATTATAGGGGAAAAAAGAACTTTGTGGAGAAAAGGAACCACCAGAACTGTACCTTAAGGCAACTAGATTATGAATTTCTCAACGCAAATGATCTAGAAACAGAACTCAATTATTTGAGTCCACCCTGAGTTCTGTCCCTATTGCCCCTACTAAGTGATCATTAAGGATGCCTAAAAATAGGGCACTTTTTCACATAAGAGGATATAACGCAGTGAAAAATCAAAAGGGCAGATCCTAGTAGAACATGAATACAAATAATCAAAAGTAGAAAATAGAATTTCCTTGACATAAAGCAAAGTCCAGACTTGTGAAGAAATTCCAAAGTAAGGAAAACAACTGTCTCCCACATATTCCTTATCCCTTGGGTAGGCAAGTTCCGTGGGACCCCGTCTTTCACTCAAACCATCGTAATGACACACTGTTTTTATTTTTCAACTATCCCCCTCAAATCTATTCTTATAAATATATTAAACTCATTCACATTCATCACATATGTAGGTTTGAGATATGGTAGATTACAAAGGAAAAAAAAAACAGTCACAAAGTGTCTCTATACATTGCTCTTCACATTGAGAAAAGGAATCTGTGGACTTGGCCAATGTATGCTCCTGCCAGTGAGACATTAGCAAACAACAGAAGAAACCGTAAAGAGCATTTGTGCATTGGGCCTGTCCTCCTTTGCTGCTTTTGGAACCCAGCTGCCCTGTGAAGAAGCCCCGACTGGTCTGCTGGATGGTGAACATGTCAGCCAGAGGCCACCGTCATTCCAGCCAAGTGCCAGACACATGCTGAGGTCCTGCAGGACTAGCCAAGCCCCAGCTGACGAACCGGCTGACCACAAAGCATGAGTGAGCACCGAACACCATGTGGGTGGAGAAGAGACACCCCAGCTAGGCCCTGCCCAAATTATCAACCACAGACCCATAAATAATAATAGATTGTATTAAGCTACCAAATTTTGAAACAGTTTGTTACGCAGCAGTAACTAACGAATACAGGGGTTTAGTTACCAGAGACATTGCCTCACTTAAAAGAATAAAACCACAGGCATAAACTTTTAGGCATCAGCAAACTATTAGCAAAGGCATTTTTAGGGGGTAATGGATGAAGGGAAGTTGTCCCCAAATCAGACTGCCAGACAATATATATTCCTGAGTCCACAATGACTTTCAGTCGGGCTTATCCCATCTAAAAGACATAATTTTACTAATGAATTAAGCCTCGGACATTCACTCTCATCTGTATCATCAGAAACCATCTAGTATCGAAAAAAATGAAACATTAGCCTGATAACTATCAACATATCATTAAGACTTCTGTCCAAACGGCTAATGGTCTCTCCAGCCAAATCCTCTAATGCCAAATGGGGTTTTAAATGGAGCACTGTGGCATTGCATAAGGAAGCACCTGGCGAGACCGGAAGGACACGCTGCTCCACAAAATCAGTAAGGACTTTGAGCTGACAATGTGCTGGAATTTAAAAAAAAAAAAAAAAAAAAGTCATGTATCACTGCTGCAGGCATACCCAGGGGCTCAGAATCTTCATTAAAACTGAAGCAATTTTATAAGAGCACTCAGCATATGCAGCAACTTTCATCCTGTGCCCTAAAATGGAAAATTAATGACAGTGATAGAAAACCAGCAAACAGATGCAAGGGCATTGTCCGCAGGTTTTTAAACAAATCCAAATCAATAAAAAATTTAAAAGCACAGTGAAGACTAAAAGGCCAGGAAAGAAAGAAAGAAAGAAAGAAAGAAAGAAAGAAAGAAAAAAAGAAAAAAAAAAGTAGAACATGCAGGCAAGTCTCCTCTTGGATTGTCTATTTGGGACTCGGGATGTAGCCGGCCATCAGTCACCCTATAACTCGGACCATCCCCTACGACAGCACACTGTCATAGAGGCTCCAACCCTGGGACTCCGGAGCCCAGCTACACCTCCACTATGGACCCTGACAACAGACCACTGCCCCTGAGCCACTCCTGTAGGAAGGAGTGACACTGGAAGCTAGGACATACAAGCTCTCTCCAGGCAAAGAACAAAAAAACAAAAGCCAACTGTGAAGAGGAGAGAACATCTCAGGGACATTCTCAGAGCCAGGTGAAAACAAACACAGCATCGAAGGTGTCGGGTCATACAACAGTCAATGCAGGAGACTTGCAGATTCCAGTGGTAAGAAAAAAGGTCGTGGGGCGCCTGGGTGGCTCAGTGGGTTAAAGCCTCTGCCTTCGGCTCAGGTCGTGATCTCAGGATCCTGGGATCGAGCCCCGCGTCGGGCTCTCTGCTCAGCAGGGAGCCTGCTTCCTCCTCTCTCTGCCTACTTGTGATCTCTGTCTGTCAAATAAATAAATAAAATCTTTAAAAAAAAAAAAAAGAAGAAGAAGAAAGAAAAGAAAAGAAAAAAGGTCGTATCGCTTCTGGGCACTGAGGCTCCCAGGAGTGAGAATCATGACCCCTCGAGGGAGACTACCTCAGTGGAAGGATGACACATCTGTCATGTGGCCCCATCTGTATTTCTCATTTGAACCACAGGACAGCAGTTTCTCTAAACAGGTGTAACCAGCAGCCATCAGGCGAGATGCGGCCCTAAGTTCCAGGCCCAGGTAGCCCCCAGCAACCATTTTGAAGGAGCTGAATCTGCAGTGCAACAAAAGCGGAAGGACCCCCCCCCCCCGCACCCCTTCCACCCAGCAGCTCAATCCCTTTGCAAGTCAGAACCGTGCTTCTCTGGGCTGGGAAGGAAGGAACTATTGGTCAGGTCTAGCCACCGCTAGACCACAACCAAGGCTGCTTTTCAAGCCTCATCTCAGGAGCTGCGCTGAGACAAGAGGAGTCTAAAAGCTTCTCTCATGATTGGCTCAAACATAAGTGAGAGCCCAGGTTGATGTGTAACTTGGGGGTGGGGGGGAGAGGCACAAGCAGGCTTCTGCTGAGAGTCTGCCTATGGGTCACGGGCTTCAGTTCTAGACAAACCCAGCTAAATTTGGGGCTCTGTCACCCCCGCCTCCTGCTGTTTATACTCTCACTGCCTCAGTTTCTCCATCCTTGCGTTAGGAAAATAGGAATACTACAGCCTGGGGTTAAGGAAAAGAGAATTTTGTCAGGTGACTGGCACAGAGTCTGGGTGTTGGCAGTTGTCCCAGACGCGAGCTACTGAGGCAAAACTGCCCGGACGAAGAGCGTTACCCAGGTCAGTGTGGCTGAATCGATATCCCAATGAACCCCAACTTCATGTGTCCTTCTGAGGAGCTACTAAGACAACTCCTGCTTAGGAAATCTGGTCAGTCCTTTACTCATCACTAGTGAGTCAAAGTCACAGTTTCACTCTATTTCCTGTTTACTCTGAGCTAACAGAGGCTCTGGGTCCCAAACACCCAGGGTTCGATCCTGGCTTCATCCTCTACTAGCTCTGTAGTCTTGGGCCCAGAAATGGCAACACTCATGGTCACGACTTAAGGACTGTGAGGATCCGAGTAACCATTTCACTTAAAGGGATCTGCCCAGCACCGGGCACTTAAATATTTATCACGGAAGCCACCGAGAGCCCACACAGCAAGCAATCACTTAATCCTGCAAGAAGGTGCACCTGTACCCACAACGGCCATGAAGATGGATCCCTCCTCTACTCCAGCTCTAGCCTTGAACCTCATGTGAAAAAAATCCAGGCACAGATTTGATCATTCCTCGCCGATCTTCCCCAGGGAAAGGCATAGCTGACATTTGCACAACTGCTTCATTGTTTTGTAGATTTCAAAATATAAGACAGTACGCGTCACTTCATTTGAGCTTTACGGTTTATCCCCATTTCATAAAAGAGGAAACTAAGGCAGCCAGAGGCCAACTGCACAGCTGCTCAGTGACAAAGCTGAGACTTGAACTGGGCTCGGCTCAGTTCTCCACCAGGCCCCTTTCCATCACAGCTGGGAAGAGAGGCAAGGATACTGACTCTCAGTTCTCAATTCCAGCTGCCCAGACTCTCGGCAAGCCAGAAAACATTAGCGATCAGATCGTAATTAACTCCCAACCACCAAACAAAATAAGAGTCAATGTCTTAGTTATAAAAGAGTTTCAAATACGTCCCCATCTGATCTTCACGGCCATAAACTTCATGAGAAGTTCCCGCAATCTTGGGCTGGCAAAGTGTCTCCCACAGAGCCGTTCTCAGAAACGCATGGCTTAGCGCCCCAAGTTATTGTCAGCTGCCATCCCCGGTTTGCAGGTAAGGTGCAGGTAAGGTGATGTCCATGTTTTCTGCTGTCCTCACAGACTATTCTAAAACCTACAGTCAGTAGGTAAACCTCATTCCTTTTCAACAATAGTTCAGCCACGAATGAGCTCTCAACTATTTGAATTTTAAGTGGAGCGGTGGGAGAAGAAGGAACAGAAATCCCCTGTAATTAAAGGCTGTCTCATCAACACTTCCATACATACGGATTAGCCATTTAAAGCAAGGTTAAAAAGCAGCCTCGTGAATAGATTTTGAATGTCAAGAATCTCATAAACATTCCACATGCTCCACCAGCAATGCCCTTCACTCATTTCTGGTGTCCTTTCTCCCCTTCTAGTAACCCCACAGGTCACTAGCCTAAAGAAGGCAATATCACTAATTCTCCCCGAATGCCCCCCAAATTAGAAAAAAACGAAATGGAGAAAAGTATGGCCGTGCCAGCAGCTGTCGACACCACAGGGGCCGAATCCTCAGCATCCCGGCGTGGTGGGGGGGTAGGGGGTGCTTAAGGCTGCTTCTGCACATTCTCCTGTTTCTCTGAGTTTCCCGAATTAAAGCTGGAGACAGACCTTGAGCTCCAGTCCGACCTTCGTTCCCTGCATTCAGTTGACAACTCTGACGATTCCACCTGTCGATTAGATTTTAGGTCCGACCTTTCATTCCCACTGCCACAAGTCCAAGCCTTCAACTTCTACCTGCCTGAGCTTCCTGACTCCTCTGCTGTCTTACCATCTCTTCTTGACTGTAAATCGATCTGTAATATCTAATTCTACCAGAATGTTCTTTCTTCCCCTTTCTTCCTCTGGAATCACTCATTCTCCCTAGAAATCTCCCAATCCTATCAGAACCATCTTTCTAAAGCACAGATCAGTTCCAAGACAATGCAAAAGGTCCCCAAGTCTTCATTTTCCAAACTCAGGATCTAGAGTCTCCCCAGTGTGCCCCAGCGAGCCTTTCAGCCTTACCACCCATTACCGCAGCCAAATGCATCTCCTGTTCTCTGAAGCTCCCCTCTCCTCCCGCTCCCACCCTCACCCAGGACTTTTGTTCCATAGCATCCTCCCCCTGTGTATAAATCCACAGCATTTCCCTGTCTAGCTCGTTGGAAATTTCTGATTGGGCTGTTAACACAAAACTTCAATTGATTGAACTTTCAGTATTTTGAGCATTTCAATAAGTTAAGTCCAGTCAATGCAGCAAGGGGGAACACATCATGGGAACCAGGGGGTGTCTCAATACAAGGGGGTTAGATGCTACTTATAGGATTTGAACTCCAGCTGGATGATCTGGGGAGGCCTCACTCTAGAGGGGGTTGGAAAGCAGAAGCAGCTCTATGCTTGAGTATCTCAATATATCTGGTCTATAGCAAAGGCAAGCGAGCTTGAGGCTAAAGCTGTGGTTGGTAAAGAAGCAGCTAGCCCTCCATTTATTTGTGAGAGAAGGAGAAGTGTGGTATTACGTGGATTGCATGGTGACCTTGGTTTTGTCTGTACTTAAAATTATGAAATGGTCTTGTTTGTCTCACTTTATCATGGCCTAGGAGTGACCATGTCTGGTGTCAGTTTCTGTGGAATTATTTATGTCCCTGTGTCCAAGAAGAGACACAATGGCCCAGCTATGAGCATGAGGCCAGCTTCTAACACCTTCAAGGCCTATCTGTAATTGTCCAACAAGCTCTCATATATCAGTGTCTTACTATCATCATGATGTCAAGAGAGATTTAAATTTCTTTCTTAGGTAAATACAGATTATGAAAAATTACTACAGCTGTTCGCTAGGTAGACAAGGCTCTATTTGGGGTCCCCATGGTGAGGACAGATATCGTGTTCTGAAATATAACAAAAGAAGGACATGGTAACAGTGCTGGGATGTAAGGAAAGAAGACAATATATTGCATACAATCTATAATTCTTAGGAATACTATGATATGTAGATCAGGAACCCCTTAGAGCTTGTTAAACACAAGAACTGTCTCCATCTTAGTGAACCTAGTGAACAAAGTTTTCTGGTTCATAAAAGATGAAAGCTGTCCACTGTACTTATCCAAGAATCTAAATGCAATTAAGCATTTGTTAGCAAGATATAAATGTCTTCATATCTTATAGGTGTGCTTTTGTCTTTATGGCTGTTGAATCGTTATTAAATCGTTATTAAAATCCTAAGCAGTAAGTCTTACCTTAGATTGTGTTTCCAGAGGACTATCAGAATGCCAATATTGCCAAGTCTGAGTTTGAAGGAAGCAATGCCAGCTGCCCTTCAGACCATAGGTGTAGCTCCCGTGTAAGGCATATATAAAAAAATATCTGAAATTCCTACAGTTTCCTTTAAAAAAATGTTATTTGGAAAAAGTCTAAACTTCCTTAACTTAAGGCACATTCTATAAAGGCCTGGTTAATTCAACTCAACAAATAAGGTCAGAGTAATGACTCAGTTGCCTTCGGCCGGGGCCAAGACCAGTGGCCTCGGGCAAACCATCCCCAGCCAGGGATTCCTTCCAGGATTGGTCATCATCCAGATGGCATCTGCAGATGCCACCAGTGTCCTGAGGTTCATGAAACACCATGGCTCCCACCTGCAAGCATGTCCGCCCCACCCCCAGCAAGTTCCTCGCACTGTGACACTCCCCCCTACAATGCTTACTTACAAGAGTCCATGTTCTCCATTTCTCTAGTCTTGGGGAGATTTCAATTTGCCATTTTGGGGGGAGAATTTATGGCCTATCACTTAACACTGTCACTGAAAGATAATATTTCAGTGATTACTCAGTGCTGACATTTTATTATTTAATATTAAAATCCCATCGGAAATCCCTAGCCTGATAAGCTAAAAATGAGGTTTGAAAATAAAGCACCTGGCAAATCTGATTTGCAGTAATCCAAATGGCATTTTGTCAGATGGGAACTAATTATCAACCTGACATGATTTCAATCTGCTGTCATTTTATGAAATGGGATCGGTTTGCGCTCCGTAAAGAAGATCAGGCTTGCCGCTCTTCAGCTAGACATCCAATTTCACCGACTCTCGTGAGATTCTTCTATTATGCAAACTGGTGGGAAAGCAATTACGTACTCCAAAAGATTAAGACTAAAAATTTCATATTCAGAGAATTGTCATTTCACCTCTTAAAATGTAAATTCTTCCCAGATGTTAAGATGCCTTTTTTATTTCACACAATGTCACTTAATGATCTGAGGACGCAACCCCTCTGAAAACAATTTTATCTCCCAAGTTCAAAGGCTGAACTCTGACAAGAACTCCAAGGCTCTGCCCTGGGGAGAGACCATCTAAGAAATGAAGGACTTATGGAAGGGAATACATGCCTCTTCAGGCTTTTCAAGGCTACTTAGTGGCTGGATTGTTGGAACACAACCTGCATCCTTACCGATTGGACCGGGGTCATGTCATGTCTTGTGAGAAAGCTCCAAGAAGAGGAGGATAAGAGTTCTGCTGGGACTGATGCCCAGAATAAACACAAAAGGATGCATGGTGTAATTTCATGCCCCCTCTAAGATAGATTGTATTGATTACAATGGAAAGTCATTAAGTCTCTTTTTCCGTCCATTAGTAAGTTATTATTGTTCACATGTAAGCACATGATTACTCTGCATGTAACCACATCCTGTAGAAATTCAGATCTTAAGAGTATATAAGCACTGTATTAATTCAATAAAGCATCTACTGATCATCAGTAAGTAGTCCCTTCATCATTTCGGCTCCGATCACCAGGTTCCTCACCTCCCGAAGGTGACACTGGACATTTGACTATTACCAAACCAAATGTTCCAGCTGGCCAGGAAGGAAGTTTGAGTAGAGACCAGCAGGAGGTGAAAGTACTATTTAAACAAGAGATACTTTACCCTTCTTCACCTTAAGAAGAAATGCTTGGGGGACACCTGGGTGGCTCAGTCGGTTAAGCCTCTGTCTTCAGCTCAGGTCATGATCCCAGGGTCCTGGGATCGAGTCCCACATTTGGCTCCCTGCTGAGCAAGTGAGTCTTCTTCTCCCTCTCCCTCTTCCCCCAAACCCCCTGCTCGGGCTCGATCTCTCTCAAATAAATAAATAAAATTTTTAAATAAATAAATAAGTGCTGGAATGTCCATTGACAGAGAGAAAGGGCAATATCTCTCGCGACTCCATGCCAGGAAACGTGCCACGTGCCACATTTAACACTCTCACACAAGGCAGACCACAGTCAGCAACTTGTCCCAGGCTAGTGACACCAACTGTCACTGAATGGACAAGAATCTAAGATGTTCTTCATAAAAATACAAAAAGGTCCAGAGAAGTCCTGTAAGTTTCCTATGGGGACAGTCAGTCAACGGGAGAGGATCTCCTAGGTCAGTTCTCACCTCCCAGTGTGGAAAGAGAAAGAATAGGAAATATACTTTCTATGCAGGACCCAGGTAAGCCTGCCCATATCTGTTGATAAACTCAAGAGTGTTAAACAACATTTTCATAATTGTCAGCCACACAAAGTAACATTTACCTTTAAATTTTTTTAAGTTTATTTATTTGTCAGAGAGAGAGGGAGAGAGAGAGAGCGAGCGCCTGGCAGACAGAATGGCAGGCAGAGGCAGAGGGAGAAGCAGGCTCCCTGCTGAGCAAGGAGCCCGATGTGGGACTCGATCCCAGGACGCTGGGATCATGACCTGAGCTGAAGGCCGCCTCTTAACCAACTGAGCCACCCAGGCATCCCAACATTTACCTTTAAATCACTACATTCCACTTAAAGGTTTAAAAATAAAAAATAAAAATAAATAATAAACAAAGAAAGAAAGAAAGTTATAAAAGTAGGCCAACTAAAGAGAAAGAAAAAGTTAGTATGATCGAGAAAGGAAGTCTGAGGAGAAAAGGAGGAGAAAACAGGGCTCCCTTCTGGTCTTGGGATATCTGATTTCTCTTTGGGTGGGGCTTCCCGGACAGAAGCAGCATTCTCAGGGGTCTGGTAATGAAGGAGGGAGGAAGTTCCTCACAGAACGATTTTGCTTCCGATGGGGGGGGGGGTAGACACCACACATGAGAACACATGGAGCGTGTGGAGCAGTGCCCTAGGGAGCCCCAATGTGAGTGAGACCGTGTTCTCCCCAGCACCACTGCAGCTCGCTTCATGTGCAAACACAGCGGTCTTCATGCCCCACATTCCCAGCAGGCAAGGGGGCCGCCCTGCACTGCCCCCTCCTCGGCAGGCCCAGCTCCATCGCACGTGCAGGGCCCAGCACATGGAAGAAAACGGGGCTTCCGGTGAGGAAACCATTCCCATTTCCACCATGGCTCTGACAGGAGAAGACAGAGGGAGTCAGGGGGAGGCAAGGGAAGGTATCTCAGGGCAGATGGAGAGGTGGAGAAACTTCTTCACCTCGAGGTCTAATGGGAAACCCCAAAATGCTACTGTGAGCCTTAATTCCATGTGTTAACTCAGCTAAGCCACGGCACCCAAATGTGCTGTCAAACGCTGGTCTAGATGTTGCTGGGAAGGTACTTTTTAGACGAGATGAGTTTTTAAAGCGGTAGGCTTTGAGTGAAGTGATTACCCTCCAAAACGTGGGTGGGCCTCATCCATTCCGGTGAAGGCCTAAGAGCAAAGAGTGAGGTTTCTTAAGAAGGAATTCAGGCTCAAAACTGTAACAAGGAAACCCCGCCTGAGTTTCCAGCCTGACGTCTGGCACTACAGATTGAGAACTTGCCCGTTCTCACAGTTACATGAGCCAATTCCTTAAAATCAATCTCTTCCAATATTTCTCTCTTTTTCTCTTCATATATATTTTGGTGGTGGGGGGGATTTTATTTATTTATTTGAGAAAGAACAAGAGTGTGGGCAGGGGGAGGGACAGGAGGAGAGGGACAAGCAGACTCTGTACTGAGCCACAGACCTTCACACAGGGCTTGATCTCACGACCCTGAGATCATGACCTGAGCTGAAATCAAGAGTCAGATGCTTAACTGGCTGAGCCACCCAGGATCCCCTCCATGAAAAGGTTTTTCAATACCCCTCAAAGCTTAGTTGGATTTCCTAATTCCTTCATTGATTCATGAGTATGAGACCTGCCCCTTGAAAGTTCTGGGCCATGGAACTGTGGCACCTGGGTCGGCCTCTGCATTCAGCCCCTTTTTGGGCATATGACCACAGGCACATGACTAAAGCAAGTATGACACAATTCATAAATGTGGCTCGGTGAGATGTAGCTTGCAGGAAGGGACCACAGATGTGAAGCACCCAGCTCAAAACCTAGACAGATTCGTGTTCACTAAATGGTGGTTTGGAGCTATTATGGTTACACAAAGGTTACTAATAAAATACACTTCCTCCTACTCCCAGTGGGGAGAAAGACAATGAATGTAATGTTTTAAAGACCAGGCAAGTGATATCAAGGGTGACTGCTGGAATTCAGCAGGCGGGGGGGGGGGGGGGGGGGGGGGGGGGGGGGGGGGGGGGGGGGGGGGGGGGGGGGGGGGGGGGGGAGCGTATGGGGCCCAGAAGGAGAAGTCTACAGGTGAAAATGGGGTGACAGGGACCAGGCGTCAGGTGGAAGGCACTGCACCAGCAGACCCAGGACTCCAGCAAAACCAGGGAACTGGCCTCCACGTGGGCGGGTCAGACACACGTGTGAGGAATCGCGTTTCCACGCATTCTGAAGGACTAGCTAGCTCCTACAAGGAGGAGAGAGGGAGGCAAAACAGAAACGACTAGAAAGAGTCACCCATGTGTGCGTTCTTTTCAGGACCACACAGGTAGGTTGTGCAGACACAAATTTTGGCTAGAAATCACTGTGACTTCTGAGTCTCAAAATTTACACAATAAAAAAAAAAGTCAGTACAAGGCAGAAGATCTTTGGAAAAGAAACTTTTGGAACTATTGAACATTTGCAGAGGGCACCACAGGTCCGATAACATATACAGAGCCCAGAGTAAGAATTCTTTTTTTTTTTTTTTTTTAAATTTATTTATTTGTCAGAGAGAGAGCGAGCAAGCACAGGCAGACAGAGTGGCAGGCAGAGGCAGAGGGAGAAGCAGGCTCCCTGCCGAGCAAGGAGCCCGATGCGGGACTCGATCCCAGGGCGCTGGGATCATGACCTGAGCCGAAGGCAGGCGCCCAACCAACTGAGCCACCCAGGCGTCCCCAGAGTAAGAATTCTAATAGATGAGAAAATTCTAAATAGATTGCGCCTTGCTTTTTACGCCCATTAAAAAGAAAAACATACTCCATTAACCTAAGAACATGGTATTAAAAGATATGCAATCCAGTAAAAGCTGGGGAATGACCTCTAGTAAATCTTTAAAAAATAATTAAGTGTTCAGAGATCAAGCCTATTTTTAATTTTCTTATTTTGCTTACTTGTTTTTTCGTATTTTGTCATGACTGTGATCTGCTCATGGAGAGGGGAAATCGTGTTTTTAAAACCCTGCCAAGAGTAGGTCTAAAGAGAAAGGGTGTCATAAGCGAGTGGGGGACATGTCTATGACAAGTAAACACATCCGGGGAGCCAACATCTACCCAGACGCACTAGAAAAGGTAAAAGTCTGAGACTGGAGAGAGCAAGGATTTGCATTCCATGGTGGTACCGACCTGGGTCACAAAGGCATTTATAGCTGGTGCCCACGCTGTGGCAGGTGCCGTGCGCGCAGGGGCTGAGGGCACAGAAGTCCACAAGCTGGGCGCATGCTGGCCCTGTGAAGCCCGCGCTGCAGCTGCAGCTGAAATGCAGGCCGTCCGCGTGGCAGGTCCCATTATTCTGGCACGGGGACGAGGCACACGGGTCCACCTTTTCCTCGCAGGCCGCGCCGAAGTATCCTGCCAGAAAACACAGACAGGGGAACGGGTAAAAAATAAATGAAACCGTGTTCACACATCATAGCTGATAAGCTGGGTGCATGTGGCACCTGGGTGACTCAGACCTTAAGCCTCTGTCTTCGGCTTATGTCATGACCCTGGAGTCCCAGGATCCAACCCCACACAGGTCTCTCTGCTCAGTGGGGTGTTTGCTTCTCACTTTCCCTCTGCTCTCCCTCTCTCTCTCAAATAAATAAAATCTTTAAAAAATAAATAATCTGGGTCCATTCCTAAATTCCCCCATTGTGAAGTGATTAACTCATTTAACAGTTTCCAGATACTGACAACCCAACCATAGGGGGAAGGCAGGTCTTCTTAGCTTTGGGAATGGGGGGTTAAAGTATTAAGCCCTGGGCTTCCAATTTGTTCAAATGTAAGATATATGACCACTCAGATGTTCAGACACCCAGGGACATGAATATATTTACAGGTGTACATGGGCATATGTATGTGTGAATAATTAGTCTAGAAAGATTCCAAAAAAAAATTAATGGTGATTACCTTCAGGAAGGTGGGACTGGGGTCAGTGGAGGACTCTGTCCTCTCATTTCATACACATTTCTGGGGGAAAGGCATTCCTTACCTTTGCTTCAAAAAGATGTAATCCCGAATTTAAAAAAATAAACCCATATAAAATAGTAATCAATGAAAAGATCTCTCTCATATCCCTTCCACCCCATTCTTCTCTCTAGAAGAGCCACTGTTAGCAGTTTCTTGAATATATACTTTTTTTAAAATATTTTATTTATTTGACAGACAGAGATCACACGTAGGCAGAGAGGCTGGCAGAGAGAGAGGGAAGCAGGCTCCCCGCTGAGCAGAGAGCCCGATGCGGGGCTCAATCCCAGGACCCTGGGACCATGACCTGAGCTGAAAGCAGAGGCTTTAATCCACTGAGCCACCCAGGCGCCCCTTGAATATATACTTTTTTAAGTTGGTTACTGTAATAGATAAACTCTGGTGGCCACATAACGGAATACTACATAGCAGTAAAAAGGATCTACGGTCTCACTTGTGCTACAACATGGATGCACCCCAAAAAATTATGTTAGCTGGAAGAAAGCAATTAAAAAACAACACATATTGTGTGATTCCACTTATAAGAAATGTCCAGAAAAAGCAAATCTGTAGATAAAGAAAATAGACTGGTGCTTATCTGGGGCCAGGTGTGACTTTGAATGGCCATAAGCTGTCTTTGGGGTTGATGTAAATGGTCTAATATTGCATTGTGGTTCTACATTTACTAAAATGCACTGAGTTACGTACCTAAAATAAATGAAATTTGTATCTAAATTTTACCTCAGGAAAGCATTAAATTTTTTAAAAATATTAAATGTGCTCATTGTAGAGGTTATTTTTGTTTTGTTTCCTGTATACGTGGTTTAGTATTTCTCAGTTTTAAAAAGTGTACATACATATGTGTGGGTCTGTAGGTTTGTGCATCCATGTAGGGATTTCAAATGCTTTAGTAAAACCTATTCACAGTATAGAAGCAGCTTGAAAATTAAATGAAGATGGTTCAAATTTTAGAAACAAAGTTAAATAATTTTACTAATAGACAGTTTTTATTCCAATATTCTCTTCAAGTTTTCTTGTCTATATTTTTCTAAAAGATTTTATTTTTTTATTTATTTGAGAGAGAAAGCACAAGTGGGGATACCCACAGAGAGAAGGAGAAGCAGGCTCCCCACTGAGAGGGGAGCCCGATGCAGGGCTCGATCCCAGGACACCAGGATCATGACCTGAGCTGAAGGCAGATGCTCTACTGACTGCACCACTCAGCCATCCCCTCCTTGTCTACATTTAAGTTCCTATTTACCCATCTTCACACAGAACTCCTGGCAATATTGGCAATATCTGTTGTTGCTGCTAAGGACCTAGTGAATACATAAAACAAACAAAAATAGCTCCCAGACTTAATTATCTGAAGCATCCCTCAACAATTAGCATAATCAACTTGGTGTTTTTCTGTCCAAAAATAGAAAACCTTTTCAAAATCCAATTCTATTCAACATTTTATAAAGTTCCTGGTAGTTTTTAAATTTTAGAAACTGTACTAAAAATGTCCCACATTGGTTTTAATGACACTTGAATTCTCCAAAGAGTCCCTTCACAGCCTGGAATGGAATATAATTCCATCTCTCGTGAGATGCGTTCCATTTTACTCTGAATGAAAAGGAGATACTTAAGTACTTATTATCATGGGACAAACAATGACCAAGGCGAGCCCCGACCTCTCTAATCTGCTGCCTCATCCAGAAAGGAGCTGAAATTATTTTCTTGACAATGTTGTTGTGGGTTCTAAAAAGATACATAGCAAAATTCCTGAAAGAGCTCCTGATCCAATGCTGAGTAAATGAATTAAATAAGAATGGTAAGAATAAGAGCCAGAGTGGACATCTCCCTGGGGGCTGGCGTGCATCAGATGGTTTTAACCCTTTCCATGCATTATTTCTCTGAACCCCACTGTAATTGTATGATAAAAGAACCCTTAATACCTCTACTGAACAGATGGGACAGTGGCGACACAGAAACATATATAAAGTAGCCTCTTGAAGTCTATATAGCTAGTAGATGGCACAGCGGGGATACTAAGCCCAAGCTCTTGCTACTCTGCAGTATGACACTGAAGGAAATCAGTGATGGGCCAATTAAGGTTAAGGTGTATAAACACAACTGGGACTCATGTTTCCAACCTGTTTGTATCTAAATGGAAAAAGAAATAGAAGACTCATCCATCAAGTCAAAATTGAAAAAAATACAAATTTTAGAAAGGCAATCACTCTAGATTCATGTTGGTAGACTCCATTATAAATATTCATGTAATCTGCATAGGATATTCCAAGCAGAGCGAAAGATGAGTAAATATGCAAGGAGATGTGAAGGCTCATGACTGGGGAGAGCCCACATTTCAGTAAGGTCAAGGGAATGGTGGGAAGTGAACATAAATGAGGCCCCCGGTCAGAGGTCCGATCGCGAACAGTCTTGCATGCCTCCGTAAGGAGTCTGCATTTCCTTCTGAAGCCCCTGGACATCATCTATTCTTGTTTTTTTGATATCCCTAATTGCAAGCAGTGTGGATAGTGAATTAGTGACGATCAAGACTGGAAGCAGGAAACCAGGTGTTTACTAGTGTAATTGGGGTGAGAGGTTAGGAGGAACAATTTGTAGCGCTAGGGATAAAGAATGTGAGACAGTAAATGATTTCACAAGCAACACTGTCAGTTCAGGGACCAATTAGATGGTGAAAGAATGAAAGAGAGGGAAAAGCCTGGGGACACAAGGTAACAGAAGCCTTAAACTCCGTCAGCAGGAGTCCGGCCAGCAGCACTGACAACAGAAGCAGGCCAGCAGTAAGACAGCAGGGAGTGGCGGGGACTGCGCCAGACCAGAGACAGCATGCCCGCCCCCGAGTGTGTCCCAAAGAAGGTGGCTGCCGATCACCCGTAGCCCCCTGCTGCCATTTGGGAGGTGGAGCCCTTTGCCAGATCCTCTGAGTTTTCAAGAAATATCTGAGATCTGGATTCTTGTTGGAACCCCACCTAGTTGAAAACAGTAATATGTCATTTCTCTGGAAGCTAAAACACATCTGTGGACCCTGTGTACATGCCTTCTGCGTGTGACTTAATGTGAACCACGGGCTTTGGAGCCAACGTGGGAGTTACTGCCCAAGAGCAACTGCAAGACCTTGAGCAAGTACTTGATCCTCTTGACCTTGTGTCTCTGCGTTCACGGAATGGGCATGGTGATGCTGATAGCACACGGTTTTTACAAAGCTGAAATGAAAAATTCTGGAAAACATTTGGCAAATGACTGACTGGCAAATAACAGGCATTCAGTAAGAAGCAGCTACACGTGTGTTTTTCCAGACTGGGGTACAGTGTGGATGGTGGTGTTACCAACCACAATGGCCGACAGAGGAGAAGATTCCCAGGGTGGAATGATGAGCTCAGCTTTGCGCTTGTTGGCTTGAGGTACTTTTGTGGTTATTCCGGAGTCAGTTAACTATGCAGACCTGGTGCTCAGGAGAGAGATATGAAGGAGAAGACATGGACTGGGGGTCAGACACATATGGATAGGAATCAAATTCATAGGTGTGGATGCTAATATTTGAGGCAAGTGTCTGGAAGACAGTCCTCACTAGAACTGCCCATGCTGGTACCCCCATCGCAGGTTTCTCGGCCTCCATTCCTGTGAGAAATCAGCGTCTATTATTTAAGCCAACCATCAACAGTATTCTGTCATGGAAGCCCAAGCTAAGACACGACAGCTGTGACCAGCAACTTCTCTTTTTCCGTCACCCAAGCAACTGTTATCCTCTGATTAATGGCACATCCTTTGTAAATGACTCACACCTTTCATAGCCACCTCTTAATGGCTTCCAGAGAGAGAAAGGGACAAAGTTTTATAACACAAAGAAGGCAAGGCCAGAAAACCAAAGTTGGGCTCTTCTTCCTAGCTTTGTGACCTTGAGTGAAGTACTTAATCGTTTTGTGCTTTAATTTTCTTGCATATAAAATGAGGATAACCCCTGCTGTGTCGGATGAAACAAAATGGCAGGCAGTACTCAATAAATGTTGGAGGCTCCTTCCTATAAGAAGCGCTTCTAGGGAAATTCCAGGTTGTAGGTACACCCAGAGTTTGTGGTTAGGGCAATGGGAGAGAGGTGGGCTTGTCAGCCAGTCTCTGGAACGTCATCAAATTTCACATGAACATGAATCCTTGGGGGGAAGGGGTGGTCCCAGGAGATATCTAAAAGGGAGTGTTTTGGAATCAGGTGGTTCTCACACAGTGTTCTCTAAACATATGCACAAATATTGGGCCATCCAGAGAGGCTGACAAATGGAGCTGGGGTCCCAGAGCAAGCCGTGGTGGGAAGAGGTGATAGGCAGGGGGCATCTCTAGCAGCATTTCCGCACAGGTTCAAAAGGACAAGCTGCTGAAACAGTGTCTTTTAATGGCAAACACTTGTCCATACTGGGCACCATTCCAAGCGGTTGGGCTATATTAACTCACTGAACCCTGGCTTCAGTTCTATGAGCTAAGTACTATTATTTCCTTTTCAGCTGGGTAAACAGAGGCACAGAAAGATCAGGTACCTTGCCCAAGGTTACACAGCTAGTAAATGGCAGGAATGGAGCTTGAACACAGGGAGCCTGACTCCCAAATCCAAGCTTCTAGCCAGTGCTTTTTGCCATAACACTTGACATCTGGGGTGCAGCAGAAGGGCCAAGAATGTGAAAACAGGTAATCCAGGACCTGTCATACCCCTCTGTCACTTGCTGGCTATGTGTAGCAGAAAGGTCTTGTCCTCTCTGATATCTGCCTCCTCTGCTTTCACAGCAATAGGACAGCTGGTCACCTGGCTGCCCAGAATAATGGCTACATTGACTGTCTCCTCTTTAGCCAGATGGAAATGACAACACTCTGGGTAATGGGATATAAATGGAAATCTCTTGAGGTTGCTTCTGAGAAACTTCCTTAAAAGAGAGTTGGCATGCACCCTTTGCCCTGTTTTATTTTATCCCTTCATTCATTCTACTGTCTGGAGCATAGAGGTGATAGAGCATAGAGATTGCCCCACTTTGGTAGAAAATAATCCATACACAGTAGTGCTCAGTTAACCCCAGGAAGGATAAATTCAAAGAAAACAAACAAGGACCTCATAGTCAAAATACTGGAAACCCAAAACTAGAAAAAAAAAATGTTAAAAGTATCCAGAAGAAAAAAACAAAATACATATATTGAACAATGAAAAGAATTACAGGTGACTTTTCATTATGATCCATGGAGGCAAAAGACAATAAAATTACCTCTTTTTAAGGTACTGAAAGAATGAACCTATCTCCAAGAACTCTATTTCCAGAGAAAATAACTTTAAATAAAAATGAGGCTAAATTAAGACATTTTCTAATAAAGGACAGCCAAGAGAATGTTGTTGCCAACATACCTACCTTACTACAAAAACATTTAGGAGCCTTATTCAAACAGAATATAAATAATAATATAGATGGAAATGCAAGTTTGTAGGAAGAAATGAAGAAGACTGAAAATGGTACATTCGGGGATAAGTTCTTTTTCCTTTTCTTTATTTAAAAACAACTAGCTATTTAAAGATTTTATTTATTTATTGAGAGAGAGTACACACGCGAGTGGGGAGGCAGAGAGTGGGAGAGGGAGAGGGAATCTCAAGCAGACTCCCCACTGAGTGTGCAGCCCAAAGTGGGGCTGGATCTCACGACCCTGAGGTCATGAAATCAAGAGTCAGAGGCCCAAATGACTGAGCCCCTTAAACAACTGACTATTTGAAGCAAAATTAACAATATTGAATCATAATGTTATAACATACTTAGAAAATACATAACAACAATAGAACAAAGAATGAGGGGGGTGGTTGATACCCAATTATACCGTCATTGGATACTGTAATGCCCAGAGCAACCACTAAATGACAACAAAAGAAGAGAAACAACAGCAGAAAATAAAGGTATCGCTAAAAAGCCAACTGAAGAGAAAAAAATTTTCTAAGCATTCAATTTTCCCAAAAGGAAGGAAGGAAAGGAAGAATAAAATAAAGAACATGGGAGATGAACAGAAAACAGCATCCAGTCCTATCCATAATCACACTGAATGCAAATGACTAACAATGCAGAGATTGTCAGGCCGAACAAAAAAAGAGAACCAAATTACATTTTCTCTAAGAGAAACCCATTTTAAATAAAAAGACATAAAGATTGATGTGAAAAGGTGGGAGAAGATACATTAGGGGGAAATTAGTGTAAGACACTTAGTGTGGCAATATTATATCAGAAAAGGTGGGCTTTAATGCTAGAAGTATTATCAGAGAGAAGGAGGGCCATTTAACATGAAAAACTTGGCTGTCTATCAAAAAGATGTAACAACCCTAAATGGGTAGACACCTAATAAGAGAACTTTGAAATATACAAAAGAAAAACCTGTCAGAGGGAGAAACAGACTCCATCAGAGAAGGATCTCTTTCTTATTACCCAATAGAATAAATTGACAGCATGAGTTCATGTCTACAATATTTCAAAATACTATTGAACCATCCTGACCTAATTAATATTAGTATAAAACCACACCCAAAGACTCAGAACACAAATTCTTTACACATGCACATTAAACAAGTCAGTTATTTTGACAGATTTGACAAAAATCAATATCCATCCATTATTTTTAAAGGGGAGGGGGTAGTATCAACAAACTAAAACAGAGGCCATTTCCTCCATCAGACAGGGCAAAAAACAAAAACTTGCAGGTAACTTCACATTTAGTGGTGAAATAATGGGTAGCCTTCTCTAAGATAAAGAATAAACCAAAGGAAATGATTTTTTTTTATGGTACAAATTCACAAAGTGACTCCATAATTTATATCGACATGCAAGGAACACAGAAAACCTAAAACAATGTTGAAAAAAGAAAAAAAAAAGGCTTAAGATTAAAAGATTTGGAGGACTTACCCTAGCTGACTTCTTTTTTTTTTTTAATTTTATTTATTTGAAAGAGAGTGAACGTACATACAAGTGGTGGGGAGGGACAGAGGGAGAGGGGGCAGGGGCAGAGGGAAAAGGAGGGGCAGACTCTCTGATCCCAGGACCCTGGGATTCTGACCTGAGCTGAAGGCAGCCACTTAACCGACTGAGCCACCCAGGCGCCCCTATGTTAGCTGACTTCTAAACTTGGTATAAAGCTACAGTTATTTACAGTGTCTATTGTTTGCAACTAAACCAAATTCTGATTGATAAACCATGCCAGTGAAATGCAATAACTAGCTCTTCTTTGAGGTCTTAGGTTCCTCATTTGTTAAAAATAGAGATGAAAAGACAGCTGTATAAATCAAATAGTTACGCTAAGAGAGGAAAAAGAAGAGGAATCAGTGTTAACACGAACAGCAAATACTGAGTTCTTATACCAGACACTAGACCAAGCAATTGGCTTCTGTCGCTTTGATTTATCACAACCACTGGCTCAGTTAGAGTCTACTATTATCCCCTTTTACCAAAGAAGGCTTAGAGACTAGGTATCAGAGAACTAGTCCAGGGACATCAACTGGTAAGTGAGAAAAGCAAAAATCAAAATGAGGTCTGTGTTCTTAAGCCCCGTGCTAGGCTGCCTCCCGCACAAGAGTTTGTCTCAAGGCACTTGAAAAGTTGAAGGTACCACGCTAGCAAAAGAAATGACGGCCAGATTAAACCCATCAGTATCCTAACTTCTTTAATTTAAGATAGCTTTAGGACATGGAGATCCCTGAGCGGGTATAAATTTTGAACTCTGTGCACTGGAAATGCCCTGGGCCTCGCTGGCTCTCAGCATCTCCAAGATCACGTGGAGGATAATTTTAAAGAATACGATCATGAAACTTGAGTTCTAAGGAATAAGCCTATCACATGAGCTACCAACTCCTTATAAAACCAAAAGTCATTTTTAAAATAAGCCAAATATCAGATTTGGAGTCAAAGTGCCAACCAAGGCAGGCCTGACCTCCCCATCTGCCGATCAAGGCCAGGTGTTGGCCAGTTTATGGCTCTTGCCATAATACAGGTTACACGGGTGTGAATGTCTAAGTTCTTGAAATTTTGACTCAAAGCTGGCTTGTAAACATGATGCTGATGACAGAGAGCTTGAATGTTACCGCATTGGAAATGTCAAAAACTAAACTGTAGCCCAGGGAAGAAACAATGTATATTCAATTTCTAGATCTATCCATGACTGTATGTAAGTGATCCCCCAAACAGATGTGGTGCTATAAGAGTCTGATTTCTCTGTTTCAAAATATACAAGTCTGTGACTCAAAGCTAAGGCAAAGATTACTTTCAAGTGCACTCCTGTGTGAATCTACACAGTGAGTACTGTTCTGGGAGTGTTGGGAGAAAGGTATCTTACACCACAAGGAAAGGCCTTGGGGTCATCTGTACATGAGACTCGGCCAGCACAGACTTCATCTTTCCAGAAACATTCTAAAAATGAACCAAGATTTTCATTGTCCTATTTTCTCCTCTACGTCTCCCTCCCCCCCTTCACCCCCTTTTCCCTCAACCATACATTACATACAAAGAATTTCAAACTCCACATTCAATCCTAGGAACCTCTAGGCTTTTTCCTGTTCCTGCATCCCGTTATAACTCTAAAAGCAATGATTTTAGATAGTCTTTGGTAAAGTTTCTCTTTCTATTAATGTAACTCTTTCAGACCTTTGATAAGTCAATCTGTCAGTAATGATCTCTTAAGGTAAATGTTCTGGAAAATTCCTCTTGCAGAATATGCAAACCAAATTAGTTATGGTGGCCAAGGCAAGAGGACTGGAAAACAAAATTTAACACTCTTGGATTCAACCACATTCACGGACACATTCAGAACAAACAAAACACTGGTTTGTGGGATATCATACTGTAAGTAATAAAAATAATAATAATAGTGTTTCTGAACTGACTAAAAGATTAACAGATTAACTATACTGGAGAAATAATATGTGGTCCCATCTGGAACCTAAAGAGCAAATATATTTGAATTTATGATCCTACTTGAAGGGCAGAAAATTAAAAAAAATTATTTAATAATGTTAATCAAAATGTGCAGACAGAATAAGGAAAATAGTAATGTTTTTTGTTTGCAACGGTCTCTTCCAAGTCCTACAAACTTCATATGATAGACATTAGGAAATGCTGGAACGAAAACACAGTAGCCCCAGAGAAAAATTGAAACCCGGGGAAACAATGCCAGCAGTCAAGACAGTTAAAACAACTCTACTGCAACAAGGGGAAAGTTTAGAGAAGGATGAAAGCTTAAAGGATTAAAATGGAAAGCAAACAAGACAGAACTAGGCAAGAAATCTAAGGAAATAGGGGCTAATGCAAAACTATAATTTAGCTAGTTGATTATTGCTTCGAATTCTGTCTTTGAGCCAATATTTTTATGTCTATGCCTGCCAAGCATTTGTTATGTAAATAAAGAAATCAACACCCTTCAGATAGACACATTGTGGCAATCAGACCTTTAGAACCAAAAGAAAATGTTCCTGGATCATTTTAAGTTGCAAGACCAAAAAGTCACTGCCTAGGAAGCTACGGAGAGGTGAGCGCTCTCTGCAAGGGGAAAGACGGAAGGCAGGGGTGCCTGAACCTCAACTCGTGATTTCACCGGCTTGGCAAAGGGTTCACGGACAAGACTCCCTCCTCTCCCCTACGCCCACGTCTCACAAATCAGTGGATATTAATAGAGTCTATCTTCTAAATACTTCCTGACTCCAAACACTGTTTGATCTCTGCTGCCACCACTCCAAATCAAAGCCACAATTCTCTCTCTCCTTGTCTTTAATCAGTTTTCTCTGAGGAGATTCCCAATTCTGTCTTACCCCTACAACCAGTTTCCCAAGCCGTAATAGGAATATTTTCTTTAAATGTGAAGATCAGCATCGCTTTCCATTGCTCTTGGAATAAAACATGGGCTTCCCACCCATGGGCAGCAAGCCCTGTGCACTATGACAGTGTGACACTGACTCGATGACCCCTCTTTCTCTGGCAGCTGGCCCCACCGGTCTCCCTTCAGTTCCCAGAAAAGACTAGCTGTTCCCCACCTAGAGCCTCGCCACATACCGTTTCCGGTGCCTGGAAGTTGCTGCTCCTACCTGCTTACACTTGATGATTTAGTTCCTGGCTCTTTTTTTTTTTTTTAAAGATTTTATTTATTTACTTGAGAGAGAGAGAACACGAGTAGAGAGCGGCAGAGGGAGAGAAGGACAGAGATTGTCAGGCAGACTCCACACTGAGTGCAGAGCCCAACACAGAGCTTGATCCCAAGACTCTGAGATCATGACCTGAGTCGAAGTCAGATGCTTAAGACACCTAGACACCCGGTTTCCGGTTTTAATGTTTGATAGGCAGGACTCCCCTGGTCACCCTATTCTGGGTACATATCCCTTTTTTATTCTGTATCACAGTGCCTGGTTCACTATCTCCATGGCACTCCCCTGAATTTCTAACGACAAGGTCGTGTTGGTTTACTTGTCTATCATCTGTCTCCCACCCCCAAATTATGTTGGTTCCTCAGCCTTGGGCCTTGGCACCCAGTAAAAACTTATGGAATAAATGAACAGATGAATGAGGAGATGAGTGACAGAGGACATATTCTAACAGATTTGTTACAAGGCAATGTGGAAGGATAAATGTTAGTCATTAGCTGTTTTGATTACAGATACCCAAGTGAGTAATCACTGAATCAGGATGAAGGCATGAGGGGCTCCTGGGTGGCTCAGTCAGTTAAGCCTCCCAACCCTTGGTTTCTGCTCAGGACATGATCTTGGGGTTGTGGGATCAAATCATGTCAGATTCTGAGCTCGGCGTAGAGTTGGCTTCTGCCTCTCCTTCTGCCCATCCCTGCCCCCGAGTGTATAGGCACACACACACTCTATCTCTCTCTCAAATAAATAAATAAAATCTTAAAAAAAGAAAGGTGAGGGGATGAAATTTGGTTCATCTAAGTGCCTTGACGAGCAGCAAAGGGAAGCGAGGAGAAGGAAACATCTTGACTCTCCAAGAGCTTATTTTCCAGAAGAGACTAGAAAGACAGATCTAGAACAATGAGGAAACAACCTGAGGCTGCCTTTTCTTTGCACAAGCACTGACAGAATGGTTCCAGCTTGGTGTGAGTTTGGAGGGACCGGCCCAGGCTGTCTACCTGGGGTCAATGTGCGGCACAGGCTCTAGGAGCAGCAACAATTCAAAAGAAGGAGGGATCATCTCAGGGGTGGGCCGGCCAGCAAAACCTCATGGGAGAGCTGGGTTTTGCATGGGGTCTCAAAGCAAGCCCAAGATTTGGCTGGGCAGACAAGGAAGAGGAGTGATATTAGAATCAGAGAGGATGTTTTGGCTGGTGTTTATGGAAAACATAATTGGGACTACATTTGTTCTCATTCTAAGAAAGCAGACAGTTATGCAAGATAAAGAGGAAAAGGGAGAACATCTAGAAAAAGCAATTACGAAGCCCTAAGATGTAACAGACCCAATGATTGCATTTACCAGGCGACTTTTAATTTTTAAGAAAATCCATCCATGAGAGTAAAAATCACCTTAAAAACGTTTTCTTTAGCAGAACAAAAAGACAAATCAGATCTAAGAGGGGAAAATGAAAAATAACTAGGAAATAGTCAGAGGAATATTAAATCAACTTTTCCTCAGCTTAGACTCAACAGATAAAAGACAAAAGAGACAATACTTACAGTGCACGGGTTATACAAGCAAAAGTAATTGGCTATTAATAATGGAAATTTCAGGGTTTAGCCAGAAAGCTTTGTGTTTTCTTTGGGCACTCATTTATCTGATCTATACAAACGGAGACCAACCATGTACCAGGCACTGCTTTGGACCTTAGATTTTAGTGAGGAAAATAGACACTAGAAAGTTAAGTTAATCGATATCATTAACTCAAGCTACATGTTACTGATGTGGGTAAGAGGTAGAGAATACTCGGGGCTGTCTTAAATAGGGTGGTCAGGGAGACGTGAATGGCCTGAGGGAATGATCCATAGTCAAGTCTGAAGCAAGACTTCCAGCAAAGGCAGCATCAGGCGCGAGCACCCCAAGGAGCATTGTGTTCTGAAATGAATGGCGCCCCCTGGAGGACATTTCTCAAGCCCTCGATGTGGTTAAGAACCACAGGAGGCCCGCCCCTAGAGAGAAGAGGGAAGAGAGTAGTAAGAAATAAGGTCCAGGAGGCAGGCAGGGATACGTTGGCTCTACACCACATGTTGGGGGGGTGGGGGAATCACCTGAGGTTTAAGAGGTTTGGAGTGAAAACACGGGATTTACCTGTTAGAAAGTTCGCTTTGCCTATTGTGTGGAGAACAGACCAGAGAGGACAAGATGGAATCAGAAGTCTAGAAGCTACTGTAGGAGTCCAGAGAGGAACCAGGAAGCCTACAAGAGGTCGGGAAGCCTGAGCAAACCACATAACCATCGTCTCTGACACGAACAACAAGAAATTTGCAATGTGAGATAGCCAGACGATCGCCTTACACACACAAGAAAAATGATGTTTCAACTCTTTGTAGAAATTCTGAGTCTGGAGAAACACAAAAGAAAAAAAAAAAAAAAAGACAGGAACTAAGAAATGGGACATGGAAGGGAGACACAGGTACTGAATACCTGCCTACCACCTCCCAGCTCCATGAGGTACATGTTACCTTTTACATATTTTGAAACTGAAGCCCAGAGGGCTAAGTAATTTGACCAAAGCCACCTGGTAATCGACAGAGTGTCCCAGGGGTTCATTACATTTGTGTCCCAAATGGAACTTCCCATCCTCTCCCCTCAAAGCTGCTCACTGCCCCACAGCACCCCCATACGTGCAGTTGCCTAAAGCTTTCTGAAGGCTGGCTTGTCCTCCATGGTCCCTCTCCCCCTCCTCTTACAGCTAGTCCATCCCCTTCTATCTCCATCGTCCCTGACTCGTTCCACCATTGTTGCTCACCTAAATTACTGTCACAGGTTCCAAACAGAGTTCTCTGACTTTCGTTGTCCTCCAATCCAATATTCCTCCTCCAGCTACAGTAATTTCTCTTAAATGCTAAAGTTCTGCCCCTTCTCTGCTAAAACGAATCATGGTGCCCTCCCCCACATTCTCGGATGGAGCCCAATCCCCTTGTCATGGTGTTGGAGGGCCTGCCAAGCTGCCTTCTACTTCAGTCACTGGTCCATACTATCTCTCCATCACATTCTGCATTACAGTTCTGCTGAGCTCCCCTTTGTTCTTTAAACATGGCACCCTCTCTCTCCTATACCCTCACACATGGTGTCCACGTTCTCTTCCTGGGAGACTCAGTCTTCCGCCCACAGCCCTAACTTACTCATCTTGGTGCCACTTCCCCTTCAGGTCTCCATTAAAACATTACTTCCCTTGGAACATTTCCTGGATTTCCTTCCAGCCCCCAGTCTTGGGGGGGGGGGTCTCTCTTCACAACCACTAAACTACCCCAGTAGAACGCAGCCATATGTGTGGTCATAATGTCTACACTGTCTCTCTTACACACTACCCCACAAGATCCATGAGCCAGAGTCCCACCTGTCTTGTTCACTCCTAGATCCCTTGTCATTAGCACAGTAACTGCCACAAAGTAGGTAATCAATAAATAGTATGAGGATGATTAAGTCTTTCATTAAATACATTATTTCATATTCACATGATGGAATAAAATGCAACCATTAATAACAATGCTTTGGGAAAATAATGATACAGGAGAACATTTGGAACACATTGTTCAGTTTAAGAAGCTCATTACAAAAGAGAATGCACAGTAAGATCCAATTTTAGTTTTCTAAAATACACATTAAAGAAAGAGACTTCAGGGGCACCTGGGTGGCTCAGTCAGTTAAGCATCTGTCTTCAGCTCAGGTCATGATCGCTTGGTCCTGTGACTGAGCCCCACATCAGGCTCTCTGCTCAGAGGGGAGTCTGCTTTTCCCTGTCCCTCTGCCCCTATACCTGCTCTCGCTCGCTCTCTCTCTCTAATAAATAAATAAAAATCTTTTTTAAAAAATTAAATTAAATTAAAAAGAGACTTCAAAGATTTGCCTAAAATTCAAAGTTTTCTCTCTTGGTGGATGCACTTACAGGTGGGGTTTTTTTCCCCCTTGAGCTCATTTGAGCATAGGTTTCTCTGATTGTGAAGGTAAAATGATAAAATTATTTAAAGTGTTATTTAAAGTCCTAGACTGTAACACAGCAGAGTGTAATGGTCAAGTGCAGTGAGGGGGACAGTGGTGAGATCAGTCCATGTGCACGCCCTGGTGTACTGGGACCAGACGCATCACTAAGTGTAGACTATTTGGGAATCAAAAACAAGGAAAGGACAAGGTTCTTCATACAAATTACAATTAAATATAACTGGGTCAATTAGAAAGTAGAGCAGTGGGAAATGCTTCAAGAAGGGGAAGCCTAAGCATCTACCTTTGGTGGCCTTTTATCAGTATGACATCAGATCTCAGAGATGAGAACTCCGTTGGAAAAACTAGTCAAAGAAAAGCTTATTTAACCAAAAATAGAATATGATAAAGTCATTAACCGACATTCTTTTACATTCACAGCTGCTCTTAGGCCGGTCTCTGTCCATCCCACCTTCAAATGTTCACAGGACTCAGAGCCCGGATCTGAACTGTTCAAAGTAAGAGCCAGGATCACATCACATGGTGCTCTGGTCCAAGTCAGACAAAAATGTCCTTCCAGCCCCCTCCGGCTGTCTAAAACAGGGACTACATACATATAGACATATATATATGGAGATAAATTCTGCTGCAGGGAGGCATAAAGAATTGTACTTACTTTTAGGATATTTGTATTTCTATTATCAATAATCTTTGTTGCTCCTAAAGACCATGATATGGGTATTCTGCTTCCAACACGGCAAAGTAAGCTTTTTTTTTAACAGATTATCCAACAAATACCAACTGTGAACTCCAGACCAAATAACCCTTCAACTATGTGGCTCTGGAAAGTGAGCAAAAGCAGACAGGTTTTGGAGGAAGGTCAAAACGTAGAGGCAGCAGCCAGCGCTCTCTCTGCCCACAGGGACCCCAGGGAGGAGCCTGGCACAGAAGAAGAGAACCAGAGAAGGGATCCCCAAATAAGGTATATGAAATCTGCCCAAGCCTCCTATGACCCCTAAACCGCGCTGAACAGGATATGGGATGGGATCTGATCTCCCCCTCACTGCTGGAGCCTAACCAATGAGAGTCACCTAGTTATATTAGTGAACATTGGTTCATTCATCTTGGCTCCAGTTTCCTCCCATATGAAACGACAGTGTTGCAACAATTTTGAGATATGCACACTCCCTCAGACATTCAGCAAAAGGCCCATAGGTATTTAAGTGCCAGGCGTGCTAACGAATACAAAGGAAAATTTAACATCACTGCCCTCAACAAGCCTGGAATCCCATGAAGGAGAGCAGACGTGCACCCAACTAGCTAGCTGTCACACGAAGTTGAACTTGACCAGAGAAGGAGCTCAGTACAGCAGAGAGAACATGAACTCCAGAATCAGACAAACTTGGCTTATCTCCTGGGTCCATTGGGATCCTCCTTGTACAGCTGTTGTGGGCGCTAAGCGATCACACTTATATGAATCACTTAGCCCACTGTTCTGAGTACTGTATACCAACTTAATCCTTACAACAACCTCCTTAAGTTGGCACTAATACTGCCTTCACTCTATAGATGCAGAACACGTGGCATAGAGAATTTAGGGTTGTCCGCCAAGGTCACCAAGTAATATGTGATCAGACACAGATTCCAACTCAAGCAGCAAAGTCTACCCACCTCTCAGCCACTAACTGCCAACTTATCTTAAATAACAACTTTTCAAGTGCTAAACCCAGAACAGGCACTCAACCAACAGCAGTAATCTTCATTGTCACAGTTACCGCTGCGGTTGTGGTGATTCCTGAAGCCACAAGAGAGATGAGGGGTAAAGACAATGAAATTCAGGACAGAATACCTGGATGTCCAAAGTCAAGAGGTTTTAAGAACACTAACTAACGTGGGTAGACCCGGACACACGACTTAAGAAATCGGAATTCCTATTTACATATAAGCTAGCCCTTACTTCTTCTTAAAAAGAAAAGCAGCAAGCTACCATGATTTAGGTCTTCCACCATTTCTCACAGTGTAACGTCCAGCTGTCACCTGCCAACACTGACCTGGGCATCAGAATGGTTCCCCAAGGTAAAACAGAGCTAAAAATGACAGGATCCTGGTCACACACCAAAATGACTGCCTTGTCCCACTGCTGATTTGAGAAGCAGCAGACAAAATCCCTTGCAGTATTTTTTTTATTTATTTATTTGTCAGAGAGAGAGGGAGAGAGAGCGAGCGAGCACAGGCAGACAGAGTGGCAGGCAGAGGCAGAGGGAGAAGCAGGCTCCGCCGAGCAAGGAGCCCGATGTGGGACTCGATCCCAGGACGCTGGGATCATGACCCGAGCCGAAGGCAGCCGCTCAACCAACTGAGCCACCCAGGCGTCCCCCCTTGCAGTATTTTTATTTAAACAATCTCAGAGAGATAGCAATAAAATGTCTCAATCTTTAAAAATGAATAAATAAATAAATAATCTCAGAGAAACTGTGCCATGTGGGGGTAAAAAAAAAAGGAAAGAGAAAAAGATGAGAAATATGAACTCAACTGAAAATCAAAAATTAAGCCGCATACCCCAAACATAGATATTAAGTTTTACTTAATCACACTTGATAAATCTGAAAACCTGCTTTGTTTCCAAAAGGTGAAACCATGGGATCCTTGGGAGTCCAAGGATCTCAGCTGCTACAATTCTTAAATGAAGTGGTGATTTAGGGATGATGCCAAATTTTAAAAGAATAAGAACAGTATTTTACTCAGGCCTGCTAATTTTATGAGGACGGGCTGCACATTTCTTATGGAAATACATGTAGTTTAATAAGGTCCTCAGAGAGTGTTTTCCCCAAAGCTCTATGTATCAGGATACTGGGGAGAAACAACCAAATCCCAGGACTGTGTAACTCCTAAATCCTTCCCGGGTAACATGCCCAGTTTCCGAACAATACACATTATCTTGGAGATAATTTTTACGGCATGTGTGGCTATTGCCTGTAAATCCCTTTAAGATGAAAAGCATTACCACTGACATTTGGGTTGGACAAAAGGATTTATATGGCTTGATTACTCAAGGCTATAAAATGTAGAAAAACAAAAATAGTTTGGATAAACCCTTGGAGCTTGTTGCAGGGATTTAACCTACGGGGCCTGTGGGCCAACATTAAGTTTTAGGGAGTTGTTTGGAGGTTATGAAACTTGTCTTCGCAAGCATTACTTGAAACAATGAGCTGGATTTATTGACTCGGCAAGAGGCCCTTAAACAGATTTGAATCCAACGCTTTTCGGAATAGGGTCCCTTAAAAGGTAAAAGTCAGTCCTTATCCTTTTGCAACAAGAAAACAACGGCTAGAAGAGATAAAATTTATGACTCACCCAAAGTGATACGACTAAAGCCCCCACCAGCATCATCATTATCATCACTGCCGAGAGTATTCGGTATTTAGTGTGTCCCAAGCACAGAGCTGGGGCCTTCTCTGTTCTTCACACCAACTTATAAAGGATGTCCTAACATCATCTTCATTTTCTAAGTGAGAAAAATGAGCCTCTGAGAAGCAAAGAGCTGTGAGGGGGGTAGGTCCAGAATTCAAACACAAGCCATGGGACCCTAATACTCCACCTTTGTGACCAGCCCACTGCCCACCTCCACCGGCCCCTGACTCAGCTGTCCAGACCTCTGGGTCAGAGAAGGGCTCCAGCTGTCCAGGGCTCCAGAGTTTTCCAGGTTATAAGATCTGCATGTCGGACAGTGGAACCCACGGTGGTGTTCTAACAGTTCAAGGACTGAAGGAAGCGGATCCCCCCTCCTTGTTTGCAATAATCGCACTCAGGATTATGGTACAAAGAGCTGTTAAGACAAATTCTGTCTGTAATCCCATCAGAAGGCATCACACCAGAAAATACCTTTAATGTTTGTAAAGTATATCAGATAAATAATATCTTCTCAAAATAGCACCTGAAGCACCATATTCTCACTCCGGTCTCTGGTTGAGCACACCCAGGGAAATGCCAGAAAAGTGATCAGATTCGATGCAATGCCACCCAAGGCCCTGCACCGTGCGAACTGTCACACTTCTGGAACCCACAAATGGGCTTTCCCGCCGAATGTTCTCATCTCTATTAAGTTCTCTGTTATTCCCTATCAGTCTGTGGGGTATCCTGCCTCAAATCCTGAGGCAGAAAGAAAATAAAAATCGAGATGCTGAAGCAAAGAAGATGGTAAGATATGTATTTAAATATATTCATCTATTTAAATGTACACATCTAAACATCAATAGGCAGCGATGGTAAGTATATATAATTAGACGTCTTCAGAATTATAATGCATTTAGTCTAAAATTTAAGGATCTCAGAGTCCTAAACCAAACATAAAGACAATATCAGCACACAGAGTAAATAACGTAGGCAAAAAATCAGCTTCTAATTACTTTTCTGTGCTGTTGTCATTCAATGAGATACAGATAAGGAAACACTCGTGACATTTTTACTTTGTATCTTAGCACCTTCACCTATAAAGTCCCTATAATCTGAAACGGCACTTTACAGGTGGGGACCCAGTGAAAGGTAAGTAGAAATTCAGAGAAAAGACAGGACCTGTTGATGAAGGATAAAACTCTAAGTGTGGGAAGAAAGCACACACCTTCCAGAAGGAACGCTTAGATATCATCACTGCACACAACATCCCAAGGGCTGACTTTGAACTTTCCGAAAGAGGTTAAAAAGAAGGCGAAGAGTCAAAGAGACAGATACCCAGGAGGGACTCCAACCTCGGAGGACTTGGTCCAGATTGGAGGGAGAAGGATCCTTGAAGGAAACAGAATGCAGATGAAAAGGATGGAAAAGAGCCAACGTATGAGCACGCAGAGTTGAAAGAACTATCCAGAGGGAAAACCCAGTTTTAACAGCTTTCTGGACTGGAAGGAAACTGCTGTAAAAGGATCTCGCTGGACTTACAAAAAGGAAATTTATGTATATATATAATTTAAATATATATATGAAAAAAAATTTTTTCTAGCTTTTCCCAGACTTAAGAATTTTTAGCAGGTCATTTAGAAGTTTTAGAACCCAACAGACTTTTCATTTATTTTACTCATGACTCTGGTTACAAAGATCATCTTTAAAAATAAACAGGATGGGGGGGGGGGGACCTGGGTGGTTCAGTTGGTGAAGCTTCTGCCTTCCGCTCAGGTCATGAGATCTCAGGGTCCCACATCGGGCTCCCTGCTCAGTGGGGAGTCTTCTTGACCTTCACTCTCTGCTCCTCTTGCTCATGCTCTCTCCCTCTTAAATAAATAAAATCTTTAAAAATAAACAAACAGGATGGAACTTATTTTAAAGGGTGTATTTGAAACAGTATAAGACAATGGATAAGAAGGCCAGTGCCAAGTTGCCTGGGTTTAAATTTCTAGCTATGTGATCGTAGGCAGGCTATTTAATCTCTTGTGCCTCTGTTTCCCAATCTGTTAAATGGAAATATTAATAGCATCTGCTTCATTGGATTGCTGTGAGGGTCAGATGAGCTGGGAGACATTGAGAGTGATACCTAAGTGCTGACTTCTATAATCAGTTTAACACATTTTTATGAACCTCTTACTAACATAAAATATGGAGCTAAATGCTCCTCGGGAAGGGTATTTCCCACCCTCGCAAGAAACATGGGGAGGCAGGGCAGATGGAATTACTGCATATAAAGAAGTAGATGAATGAAGTAGGCACGCAGCATACAATATTAGGAAATCATTACTAATTTTCTTAGGTGTGATCATTTTCCAGATGCTCAGTAAGGTATGAAGGAGAAGGTCCTGATCCTCAGAAAACACAAACCAATTTATTTGGGGATGAAGAGGCATGACATATGTCATTTACTTTTACTGTCATTTACTTTCAAGTTGCTTTGCAAAGACTCAGACCATATATGTAAACGCATACATATAAAGCAGACAAAATGTTAATCACTGGAGATAAAAAGAAAAAAAGGAAAGAGAAGAAGGCAGCAAGGGTCCAGTGCTGGCTCAGAATCCAGAACATTCTGTGCACTTGAGACACTTTCCAAACTTGTCTTCACAATGTGGCTGGTGTGAGAAGGATCCCGGAGACATAGGCTTTTTAAAGCAGAGTGCTCTATAAACATTCTTTTCTACAATCAGCACCCAAAGAGCAAGCCAGTGGGAGGGGCTGCTTTAGAAATGCCAGCCCAGCCTCCGCTCCCACTAAGAGGCTCTGAAACACGGCAATGAATCCCTCAGAACTATAATCCAAGCCCCTTTTCCCTGGTCCGTCTTCAGGGAAGGTAAACCTCTGAACAAAAGTCTTCATGCAAAGACTGCTGGGAAATCCGTCTCCATCCTTTTAATTCCAGATCATCACTTTTCCTCTAGGCTTTATCTAGATGCCAAGGAGGAGCTGACAGGCCACCGGATAAAAAAGAAGGTTCCCTAGACAATCCCCCAGATGCCCAGCTTTCAACTGACATCTGTGGGCTAATGTGTCTGTTTGGACTTGGCCCAGACTTCTGCCCCAACCTTCGGACTCACATAGACCTGCCTGGGTGACATCTCTGCTTGGATGCCACAAAGGCCCCTCAAATTCAACACATCCAAAATAGAACACCCCTCTTCTGCATTTCCTTTTCTCCATGAACGGCACAACCAACCGTAGAGTGAGATGGCACAAACATGCCCTCTTCTCCCCTGCCCCCCATAACCCACTCAACTCAGGAGCCCCTCATTTGACCTCTCAAGTTATACCCTTCCCTTTCCGCCAGTCCACATCTATTCCCTGGACTTCTGCAACAACCCCCAAGCTTTTCTCCTTATTCCCACTCTTGTCCTTCTCCAATCTAAATCTACCCACGGTTTAACCGCAATCGTTACTAGGAAAATGATCATGATGAAGCAGCTAACGTGGAATAAGCCATACCCAGGCACTGTGCCAAGGCCCTTACCTGCATCATCTCCTTAATCCTCATTGTCCCTCTTAAGTGGGCAGCATTCCCAATGTACAGACCAGGAAACTGAGACAGACAGGCATGAGCTCACTCAGCCACAAGAGGGGGCTGGTGAGTAAGTGGCTGAGCCAGACTCCAGACTGAAGCCCCTGGCTCTCCCTCAGGATGAAAATTAAATCCTCCGCCCAGGCCCACAGAGCCCCCTGGAGCCCTACACTCTCCAGCCTCTGATCACCCACTTTCTTCCTCTTTGTCTTCCCTCATCAGTGATGCCATCAACTCCGCCCTCTTCCTCCCTATCCTCACTCAGGGTCTCCCCATGTGGGCAGCACTCCCAGCTCCCCAAGGCTGACCAGCTTCCGTTTGTACCTCTTCAAGGCCCCAGTCCTGCTGTCATTAGGTACTTATCTGCGCAGCATGCGCCACAGGAGGGGCCGTCCCCACTTTACTAACCCTGATGTCCCAGCACCCAGCACGGTGCCTGGTGCACAGGAAGTGTTCAGCCACCTTTATCCACTAGAAAAATGGAGCAAAAGTAAAATTCCTGGGTCCTACTTCAAGGGCCATCCCTTATTACAGATATAATTTTTTTTAAATACTCAGATTTTTAAAATTTTTTTTAATTATTTGTTTTATAGAGGAAGAAAGAAACAGAGGAGGAAGGAGAGAGAATCTCAAGCATGCTCTGGTCTGAGCGTGGAGCACGACACAGGGCTCGATCTCACAACCCTGAGATCATGACCTGAGCCGAATTAAAAAAGAGCCAGACACTTAATTGAGCCATCCAGGCACCCCACTGATTTTTCTAAGTTACTACCTTTAGGAGCCTCTGCAGCTTCATTTTAACTTTCTGGTGGCAATCACAACAATTAAAAATAAGCAATTTGGAGTTTTCAAAACTCTTTAAAAATCCTATTTGTACACGGCATGGCCTGTGAAGACTGTAGGATCACCATAGCTCACGTTCAGGAGGATCAGGGAAGGGGGTTAATGATTTGCCGTGGGAGATCAGCTAGTGACTCTGAAGCCCGTCCTTGACCACAAACACAGCCCACAACCACCTAGGTAGCAACTGATGAACCCAGGGCATAATGACACTGTGAAAATCTGCAACACCCTCTATCTGCAAGTGACATGGTGCTGCTTGCTCAGCCCTTGACTTCCAACATTTCCAAGTGTTCCCATTTGCTTCAGAGACTCAGGGGGAGGGTCAAAGTCCAGGCTCATCAAACACACTGAACTCCATTGTCATGGTAACCCTAGGCTGGCCATGGCCTCCAGCTCCTACCCCTGCACAGGGGAGCAGAAGCAGGGGACAGGATTCACTTCTTTAGTTCGTGTCTTCAAAACATTAAAGAGTAGAAGGGGCTACAGATCGCAGGTGCCACTCCTGGCCTCCCCGAGCCCTCGGGTCACCTGGGAGGTCAGTCCCAGCAACAGCTTCAGCAACAGCCCGCTGGCCCCCTGCAGCCTCTCAGCCAGGGGCAGTAGAGGCTACTGTGGCTGACAGAGATTTTCCTGATGCTCAGACGCTGCACTTAATCTCTGTACTTCATGCAGTTGTCAACGCCCCTTCTGTGGATCAGGAGCTCACATGCTGTTTTAGGGGAAAAAACTCTCTAATAGTGGGTTATTCTTACAGAATTAAAGTTTAAGGTAATCATTTCCATTACATCCCCCCACACAGAAATGAGAGCTTCCTCCAAGTCCAAAGTCATTCCTTGCAGCTGGATAGCTATGATTATCTTTCTGCTCCTGCAGACCAAACCACTCTCAGAGTAAAACTTGGTTAAAGTAAAAGTAGCTCAAAAGATGGGGCTTTCCAGCTAAACTGGAGTTTCTAAGATGGTATGAAGTTGATTTACAAATAAAAGTAGGTGAACTTTATGTTGAAATACTTTTTATGTGGGACGCCTGGGTGGCTCAGTGGGTTAAGCGTCTGCCTTTGGCTCAGGTCATGACCTCAGGGTCCTGGGATCGAGTCCTTCATTGGGCTCCCTGCTCAGTGGGGAGCCCGCTTCTCCCTCTCCCTCTGCTTGCTCCCCCTGGCTTCTGCGCTCGCTCTCTCTCTGACAAATAAATAAATAAAAGTTTTAAAAAAAAAGAAATATTTTTTATGTGAACTGCTATCAAAAATAAGGAAAATTTTGAAAATTTTAACATGTGAAATTTAGGAAAAAACATATTTATTCATTGTATTGCATTTATTGTTTTCTAATGAATAAATAAAAATCACAGAAATTCCTGGATTATGTCTAATATTCAAACATTTTGTAAATAAAATAATAAGTTCTCTTGTATGGATTTTTCCAGAAATTTAAAGCTGATCCAAGTAGTTTATGATTTAAAATGAAAACAAAAGGGACTCCTAGGCAATAATATTTACCTTCTGGACACTGGCAGGTGAATCCACTGAGATTAGAAACACACGTTGCTCCATTTCTGCATGGGTCTAGGATACAATAATCAATCTTGGATTGGCAAAGCTCTCCGGTATAACCTGAGTAAAACAAGAAAGACATTTTATAAAATGTGTCATTTCAAAACAATTCACAAAAAGTGAATTGCCCCAGGAATTGATGGAGTCCACTGGTAACCACCCACCAAAAGCACAATTTTGAGCTAAAGAGCCCCCTGGCCACTCCTTGATCTACTCTGCTTTCACAACAAGAAACAATCATCACAGTTTAGAATTGCAGTTCAAAAATAATTTCTTTTACAAAAGTCTTTATAGAAAAGACTTTTCTTCAGCATTAGCTCTGCATTTTATTTTGAAATACTAGTCAGAACCTTCAGAAATAGAGGGGTCCCAGGTTCTTTCTGACACAGGGCAAAACACAATCTACAATGTTCTGCTTGACCTAGCCAAGGTGGCCACTTTCCTTATGTCATCCCAATACCTATTTTTTAGGTAAAAAAAATGGGTATTTTTCCTAGCATATTTTCCTAGCATTAGGAAAAATGCTAGGTGTTAAAATTTTGCTAATGCACATTTTACAGCTGGAAGAACACTTCTGTGTAATGTCATGCCCTATTCCCTCATTTTAAAGATAAAGAGATTGTCAGTGTGATAGAACAAATCAATAAGAGTAGAGACAAGAGCCACATGGTCCTCTCAATTGAAGCAGAAAAAGCATTTGACAAGATACAGCATCCATTCCTGATTAAAATGCTCCAAAGTGTAGGGATAGAGGGGACATTCCTCAACTTCATAAAATAAATCTATGTATCTATCTATCTATCTGTCTAAAAACCCACAGTGAATATCATTCTCAATGGGGAAAAGCTGGCAGCCTTCCCTTTGAGATCAGGAACACGACAGGGGGATGCCCACTCTCGCCACTCTTGTTCAACATAGTACTAGAAGTCCTTGCAACAGAAGAAAACAAAAAGAAATAAAAGGTATGCAAATTGGCAAAGAAGAAGCCAAACTCTCTCTTTTTGCAGATGACATGATACTTTATATGGAAGACCCAAAAAACTCCACCCCCAAACTACTAGAATTCATACAGCAATTCAGTAATGTGGCAGGATACAAAGTCAATGTACAGAAGTCAGGTGCTTTCTTATACACTAATGATGAAAATATAGAAAGGGAAATTAGAGAATTGATTCCATTTACAATAGCACCAAGAACCCTAAAATACCTGGGAATAAAGCTAACTAAAGAGGTTAAGGGTCTGTACTAAAGGAACTACAGAACACTTGTGAAAGAAATCGAAGAAGACACAAAACGATGGAAAAGCATTCCACGCTCATGGATCAGAAGAATAAACATTGTTAAAATGCCTATACCGCCCAGAGCAATCCATACTTTCAATGCCATCCCAAACAAAATTCCACCAGCATTTTTCAAAGTGCTGGGACAAACAATCCTAAAATTTGTATGAAACCAGAAGAGACCTCGAATTGCTAAGGAAAATGTTGAAAAACAAAACTGGGGCCATCACGTTGCCTGATTTCAAGCTTTACTACAAAGTTGTGATCACCAAGACAGCATGGTACTGGCACAAAAACAAACATAGACCAATGGAACAGAATAGAGAGCCCAGATATGGACCTGCAACTCTATGGTCAAATAATCTTCGACAAAGCAGGAAAAAATATATGGTGGAAAAAAGACAGTCTCTTCAATAAATGGTGCTGGGAAAATTGGACAGCTATGTATAGAAGAATGAAACTTGACCATTCTCTTACACCATACACAAAAATAGGCTCAGAATGGATGAAAGACCTCAACATGAGGCAGGAATCTATCAAAATCCTAGAGGAGAACATAGGCAGTAACCTCTTCAACACTGGCAACAGCAACTTCTTTCAAGACATGTCTCCAAACGCAAAGGAAACAAAAGCGAAAATGAACTTTTGGGACTTCATCAAGATCAAAACTTCTGCACAGCAAAGGAAACAGTCAACAAAACAAAGAGGCAACCCACAGAATGGGAGAAAATATTCTCAAATGACACTAGACAAAGGGCTGATATCCAAGATCTATAAAGAACTCCTCAAACTCAACACTCAAAAAACAGATAATCACGTCAAGAAATTAGCAGAAGACATGAACAGACATTTCTCCCAAACAGACATACAAATGGCTAACAGTCACAAGAAAAGATCTTCATCATCATTAGCCATCAGGCAGGTTCAAATCAAAACCACATTGAGATAACACCTTACACCAGTTAGAATAGCCAAAATCAACAAGACAGTAAACAACAAGTGTTGGAGAGGATGTGGAGAAAGGGAAACCCTCTTACACTGTTGGTGGGAATGCAAGTTGGTGCAGCCACTTTGGAAAACAGTGTGGAGATTCCTTAAGAAATTAAAAATAGAGCTACCCTATGACCCTACGATTGCACTCCTCAGTATTTATACCAAAGATACAGATATAGTGAAAAGAAGGGCCATCTGTACCCCAGTGTTTATAGCAGCAATGGCCACAGTTGCCAAACTGTGGAAAGAACCAAGATGCCCTTCAACTGACGAATGGATAAAGAAGATATGCTATGGAGTATTATGCCTCCATCAGAAAGGATGAATACCCAACTTTTGTATCAACATGGACGGGACTGGAAGAGATTATGATGAGTGAAATAAGTCAAGCAGAGAAAGTCAATCATCATATGGTTTCACTTACTTGTGGAGCATAAGGAATAACATGGAAGACACTGGGAGATGGAGTGGGGAAGTGAGTTGGGGGAAATCAGAGAGAGAGACAAATCGTGAGACTGTGAACTCTGAGAAACAAACTAAGGGTTTTGGAGGGGAGGGGAGTGGAGGGTTGGGTGAGCCTGGTAGTGGGCATTAAGGAGAGCACGGATTGCATGGAGCACTGGGTGTGATGCATAAACAATGAATCTTGGAAAACTGAAAAAAATAAAATAAAATAAAATAATAAAGATAAAGAGATTGAGGCACTTATAATGTTAAGCACATTAATGTATTATTCTTAATTTTATTTGAATCACATCAAATTCACTAAATTCTCTGTGAAGCAAGACTCCAGTGGTGATTTCATTGGATAGTAACATAACCACACATATGCGGTGAGGAAATAAGGACTTCCACTGATCAGAACACAATCAAAAAGCCTTTTTAAAAATTCTGAATTCTTTATTAACTTTGAAAACAAAGCCCTCCAGAGAGGGAAGTCTGAAAGAATAATATGCCAACATGTTTCTCTAAAAGTGGAAAATGGTTATGCAGGAAAACCTGGAAAATATAAGATGTCAAATGTAAAGAGGAGTTGCCCTTAGTTCTGCTATTTGAGTGACAGAACTCTTAGTAATTTGGAGATAATTCTTATCAGAAATTTTTATGCACAGGTATTTTCTACACAATTATTATTATACTATAACATTTTATACCTTCCTAGGATGTAGATTAAGTACATAAAAACTCATCTCTCTGAATTATTAGTTTTCAAAGACTGTCATTAGCACTTGAATCTGAGATTTGCTAAAATAAATCAATGATATTAGAAGAGAGATGGTTTGCTGGAGCTTCAATTACGTGCCAAACTAGAATGAACTACAGATTGTCAATGTGGAAGCATTTATCTGCAACCCAACTCTTCCTTCCATGCTTTAAAACAGTCCAGGAAATTCTAGCTAATTAGTGAGTATGATAAGATGAGTAAAATATTTGTATAAACTAAAAATCCAAACACCAGGACAAAAAGCTACTTCCAAATTGCAGAACAGGGGCTCCTGGGTGGCTCAGTGGGGTGAAGCCTCCGCCTTTGGCTCAGGTCATGATCTCAGGGTCCTGGGATCGAGCCCCACATCGGGCTCTCTGCTCAGCAGGGAGCCTGCTTCCTCCTCTCTCTGCCTGCCTCTCTGCCTACTTGTGATCTCTGTCTGTCAAATAAATAAATTAAAATCTTCTAAAAAATTGCAGAACAGAGGGGCACCTGGGTGGCTCAGTCGGTTGACCATCTGACTTGATTTTGGCTCAGGTCATGATATCACAGATCAAGCCCTACATCAGGCTCCGTGCCCTGCAGGGAGTCTGCTCGAGATTGTCTCTTCCTCTCTCTCTGCCTCTCCCCCAATCTGGCTCTCTAAAATAAATAAATAAATCTTTTTTTTTAATTGCAGGACAGAATATCTTAATAGGATTATATTATGTTAATATGTCTTCAGATGGCAGCTCTAAACTCAGAATGAGGGAGAGCAAACTGTTTTTAAGAGTGCTACAGGGTGCTTGGGTGGTTTATTCCATTAAGCATCTGCCTTTTCAGCTCAGGTCATAATCCCAGGGTCCTAAGATCAAGTCCCACACTGGGCTTCCTGCTCCGTGGGGAGCCTGTCTCTCCCTCTGTCCCTCCTCCCACTTGTTCTCTCAATCTCTCTCTGTCAAATAAATAAGTAAAATCTTTTAAAGAAAAGAGTGCTACCAATAGCTTTCTGACTAAATATAGTAGCTGGTATTTATAATAGAACACTTCCGGTTTTTTCTATACATTAACTCCTCTTCACGGCAAACTCTGAAATCAGTATCATAATCACAACCATTTTACAAATGAGGAAACTGAGGACTAGAAAGTTTATCTTCACAAAGCCACACAGGGAGTCAAACTCCTGAGCCCAAACACTTCAATGGATCATCACGCCTGAGGCAACATGCATCACGTCCTCAACAAACATGCATTTAACATGAAGGGAAAATAACAGAAAATGTCGATATAGACAGGCACAGAGACAAATGTAAAGTAAACACCGCAGTTATTCTTGGGTTTACCATGTGGTGTGTGTGTGTGTGTGTGTGTGTGTGTGAACAATTACAAATGATGGCTTCCTAGAGGCAGATGTGCTCACAAGACACAGAGTCATGAATCCTGCCCTCAGAAAAAAATTAAAACTGTGACCACAGAATCACACAAAAGCAGGAAAAATAGCCAGAAGCCAAATTAGGGATCATTGTAAGGGGTGTATGTGTCTCTACCGGACAGAAGAACATGAGCAGAATTCAGGATTCTATGAGCTCCCAAGTTCTTAAGAGAAAATACAAACAAATCCCTGTGCTTTGAACTTTTGACTTGGGAATTTTAAACATGCTTAAACATAGAAAGACTACTATATGACCCTCACTCATCTACCACCTAACTTCAACAATTATTAACATTCTGTCCATTTAATTTCATCTAGTTCCCTCATATTTTTATACTTTCCCCGTTGGGGCATCTCTAAGCAAATTTCACTTTACCTGTCAAGCCATCAACACGTATCCCTGACTAAAGGAGCTGGTTTTTTGTTTTTTGAGGGGTTTTTTGTTTGTTAAGAAACACTTTTAATGGCCTCTTTAATGCTTGGTCCCATTTATAAATGTAATTAAACGCTTTAAATGACATTTAGTAATTTCAACAACTTCTTTTTAAGAGCCACTGTTGTCAAATAACACAAAAATCTTCCCCTGCATTTAATTCACTATTATCTAATAGAGCTAATAAATTAAAACCATAAGCAAGGTGAACCTTAAGTGCTGTTAAGTGCTCCAATATTTACATATGCAAGTTTAGTAAAATTTCAACCCCAGAGGCCAATCCACACTTATAATGTGTGGGGTGTTTGGGATTGTCGTAAATGGTTTGGGGGCTTCCACTGGTCCTTAGTGGTGGAGAGTCTAAAGTCTTCACTCCCTGAGATGATTCAGTACCAGACAGTTTTGTTAGTCAAATGCCAGCAGTCAGCTCCAACAAGGAACCCAGGTCGGAGACCAGTCACTATATCATTGCTTTTGGTTCCTGAGCTTTAAGCTTTCTATAAAATATTTTTTTAAATATGGAAAACATGGAAATACAAAGAAAAAGACTGTGTGTGATTAGCTAAACCTTTAATATATGTGTATTTTAATGCCTCTGGATCCAATATAACTGGAAATGAAAAGCAACAAAGGAGTGAGGGAGGAACGGGGGAGGGAGGCAAGGCCGAGATTACGGGATTACAAGAATCCTTAGCGGTTGGTGACCAGTTGATCGGCTACAGGCAATAATCAGCCCGTGGGTCTGCTGGGCTGTAAATGAGGACTTCATGCTTGTCCACACCTGGCCAGGTATTACTGTTGGCCCCAAGGCTGGTGCTAGTTGGAAAGTCCAAGGGTACCATGATTGACTGCATTGATCCTACAAGCCAACTGAAGCCAGAGCTGGGAAAGGACAGGCAGAGGACAGGGAACAATGAGTGTCCTATAAATGGTTTAAGGGAACGTTAAACACCACTGAGTCATTTCTTAGACCCTCAGAGAGCAGAGATTTACCTACAGTTGTCAGACAAATCCCTCATATTAATCTCTATATAACACTCTGAACTGCATCTCTAAGGCATACACAAATGACTTTTCTTGTGTCTGTGTTTTTCTTTGATACCACAACTGACGTGTCAAAACTAACTGAGTGAATGGTAGGAATTTAAATTTTATAAGACCATTAAGGCTTTGCCTGGGTTCTCTCTTCCCTATGGAGAATTTGCTCTAACACACACACACATACACACGATCGATGTCCTAAGTTCCCAGGGGGAATGTTGTCAAGGCATGAAGAAAAACCCACGTAAACGCCCAGAACTATGCGGGAAATGCATGAATGCCAGTTAGACTTCCCTAAAAGTCCACAACAGAGACAAACCTCCTCAGCTTCCTGAAGGACAAAAGTTTGTACTTAACTACCAAGGCAAGAGTCAGTAACTGTCTTCATTTCTTTCCCGGCAACTAGGGACACGGCTCCTTCTTAGCCAAACCCTAAGCATTCCCGGATCCCCTTCCAAATTAGCGGCACAACTGAGGGAGGCTTCCACGTTGTCTGGTTCCAGGCATCACTGCCCTTCATCAGGACTTAAGCAAGGCTTCCCTCAGCCCAACTCCTGCTTCCCTCCAATCCATCCTACAGTCCACGGGAGAGCAGCCAGAGAGAGCTTTTCAAGCCATAACTTAGATCCTATTGCTCTTGTACTTAAAGACCCCCTGGCTTTACAAAGGGCGTGGCTCAAAACCAGAACACTTGATTCCAGGGCTTAAAGGCACCACATGATCTGGCCCTGCCCCCTGCAGCCCCACCTGCTCTTCCCATCCACCATTGCCCTGCAGCGGCCCGGGGGGCCTTCTGCCCCTCACCTCACCGAGCTCCTGCTCACAGTCTTAGCTGGTGTCTTCATGCTGTGGCCTCAGGACCACACGAAGACAGGAGAGGGATACGGTGCACCAGAGCAGTTGTGGTCCTGCCCTCAGAAGAGAAGCACGGCGCAAACTTGAAACTGTCATGTAATGAGACGCTCCGGAATAAAATTAGCAACAAACTGAGCGAGGAGAAGGGGGACCATGGGAGATGCCATGCGCTTTCATCTGCAAGGGCAGGAAGTGAAGGTGGGAGAGGTTACAACTGACCTACATGAAGGAGCAGACTGTGCACTAAAGTCATCTCCTGTCCTGGGCAGGGAGACCTGAACTCCAGCTACGCAGGGAGGGAAGTCTGCTACAAACTCAAGGGGGATGACAAATAAAATCAAAACAGGACTCCTGGGTGGCTCAGCCAGGTAAGCATCCGCCTTCAGCTCAGGTCCTGATCTCAGGGTCCTGGGGTCGAGCCCTGCATCAGACTCCCTGCTCAGTGGGGAGTTTGCTTTTTCCTCTCCCTCTGCCCCTCCCCGCCCTGCTCATGGCCCCCTCCAAATAAGTAAATAAAATCTTTTTTAAATAAATAAATAAATAAATAAATAAAAATAAAAACAGGATACGTTGTCTCTTGAACCCTGGTGACTGTGCTCTGTGAAATCAACCCCATTTGGAGAGTACAGTCTGCCGTTTAGTGCCACTGGAGGCAATAAAGGCAGAGGGTGGCCCCAGTGTGTTCCTCACCAACCTGAGAATTGCCCTGGATGCCCAGGCATGGAGAGACAGCCAAAAATCTCATTCCCAGAAACAACCTCGGTCCTCTGAGCTCAAGCTCTAATTCATCTGGGTCAGGAACCGCAATGAGCCGAGGCTCATGCAGCTCCGCCCTTCATGGTCTGAGTCTTCTAGCTCAGAAAGAGGTAGAACCACACACACAGATGGTGACAATGTCAGAGATCCAGCCCCGGTGTCAGCCCTCAGTGTTTGTTGGTTTGGCTAATCTGCGCATACGGGTGTGCACAGAACATGCCATGAGTAGGACTCTGGGATGCGTAAGAGAGGCTGTCAGACTTCTGATTCCAATTACAACATTCAGCTGAATAACCGAATAACTGATTTTTGATGGGTGAATTTAACTGAAAGATCAGCCTAAGCCAATCGATACACATTGAGATGTTTTAGGGAGCTTAAGAATCACTATAATTTATGTTTATTTAATTCTTGCAAGGGAACAAACACGAAAGATAATTTCAGATAGTCTTCCCTGTGCCTGAAAGCTACTCCAGACCATCAAAAACTGGGAGTCCCAGCATCACCTTGCATGGTATGTTCCCTCTGACTCTATGCCCTTCCATGGCCACCCCTCCCATCAGTTGGGTCTCGCCCAGAAATCACCTGCTCAGACCTCAGGACTCAAGTCCTTCTTTCCTCTTCATCTGTGCTTACCTCTGCTTGACATAGACTTGACATAGACTTGTTACCTCTCCACTAGAAGGTGAGCCATGGGAATAGGACTTTGTCCTGGAGTCTCCTGTTGTCCCCCCCGCAGAGTTCCTTCAAGCTCCCATACATTATATTTATTACCTGAAATGCTTTCCTTGCTTGGCTTCCTTTGAGAACAAATTCCCTAGGAATCGGGACGTTGTCCTGTTAATCTCTGAATCCCCAACATTTAAACATTTCCTAGAGCAAAAGAATCAACTTGCTTAAAGCTTTTGACCTCAAATCAACTATACCTTGCAAGTTAATGTTAGCCTCTCCTTGCATAATAATACCAGGACAGCTTGGGCAAAACATGCTGATTACATTTTTCCCTAACGCACATTGGAATAAATACATAGCTATTAAAATAAACATGTATTCTCACAAAAATGTGCTATCTAAAATCACTTTGTAGGGTAGCTCTATTTCTAACATCTTGAAGAACCCCCATGCTGTTTTCCAGAGTGGCTGCACCAGCTTACATTCCCACCAACAGGGTAAGAGGGTTCCCCTTTCTCCACATCCTCGCCATCCTCTGTTGTTTCCTGTCTCGTTAATTTTTGCCATTCTAACTGGTATGAGGTAGTATCTTGTTGTGGTTTTGATCTGTATTTCCCTGATGGCTAGTGATGTTAAACATTGTTTCACATGTCTGTTGGCCATTTGTATGTCTTCTTTGGAGAAGTGTCTGTTCATGTCTTCTGCACATTTCTTGACTGGATTATTTGTTTTTTGGGTGTTGAATTTGAAAAAGCGCTAAGGAGAGTACGTCTTGTGATTAGCACTGGGTGTTACAGCTAACTAATGAATCACCAAACACCACATCAAAAACTAATGATGTACAATGTGTTGGCTAATGGAACATAATAAAAAAATTTTTTTAATTAAAATAAAACAAATAAATAAATAAAATCACCTTGTTTTCTACAATGAGTACTTCCAATTTGGGAGACACCACAATGGAACAATGGCTCTGCTAAAGCGCCCTTCCCCCTGCCCCACTGTTAGCCAGACTGGGATGGATGGAAAGTTACAGCAATCCTCTTCTGAACTTCAGTCTTGCTTCTCCAGGAAATGTTCAGCGCCTTCAACAGGTGCCTGTGACACGGCAAATCAACAGACCTAAAGCAAGCAGCCCCCTGCAGGATTTAATCTCCTACATCAGTGGTTCTCCACCGGGGTGGGTCTCCCATCAGGGAACATTTGGTGATGCCTGGAGACATTGTCCATTGTCACATCACTGGAGCTACTGACATCCTACAACACACGGGGCAGTCCCCTACAACAAAGTATGATCCAGCCCTAATTGTTCCTCATGCCAGGGGTGAGAAACCCTGGGTTAAGTCAATGAGACCTTGGTCCTTGAGACTGAAAACATTTGTTTTCATCCCAACGCCTCTTATCTTCCTTTAAACAGAAACCAAACCTTTCAAAGCAGGGAAACAGAACCTTCAGCCTGTTTAAAAAACAAATCAGAATCGTTACGAATATTTATAACCTCTAACGAGTTCAAGACCATTTTAAAACAAATTACCTGAGTCCGAAAGCTTTGTTCCTGAGGAACGAATAATTGTGACATTCAATGAATAAATAAAATAATTGGTTCATGAATAGGTGACTATCAGAAATTTTGATCTCTCCTTTTCGGGAACCACGGAAGTTTTACTGTCTCTTTGGAGAACATTCTACTTCAACAAAGAAGATAGAAGAAAGTTATGCCTTGGGATATGTAATAAGGATGCCTTTCAAGGACATATGGGACGATTGGCAAAGCTCTAATTCTAAATGGAAGCTTAGTGCTTTTAAGGCACCTAACCGAGAGAAACGATGTCGGGTGAAATCAATCGTGTGTGCGAAGTGAAGGCTGGCAGATGGCAAAGACGACCAGGCACCTTTAAGGAAACGCATTGAACTCAATAATCCATTCAGTGGATGCATTCCCAGATCACATTTGGTCTAATGCAGACTTGGAGCATTTAATTTTATGCTATTTCGTATTTAAGTAGGAAATATAATTTAAAATTTATCAGTGTACAGAGAGAAAAATGGTTAAGTTTTCCTATGAATATCCAGATGGTTTGGAGAAAAAAAACACATCCTGGTAGTGTCTTTTGATTGTCAGCAATATAACCCAAACCCTGCACCCATCGGCACCCCCAAATCACAGTCTATGCTGGCTGTACTCTTGAAATGAAGGAAAGCCTTCTAGAGTTCAGTGATAGATCACAAGGAAGCATCCTTGGCCAAATGAATCAGGCTATTAAAAAAAAATAAGGCAATCGATCAGGTGTTTTTCTAAACATCCTCCCTCCCCACACAACTGTTTTTGTACATGATGTTTACTTCATGATTCCTCTGCTAAAATAAAAATATTCCTCTGTGTGGCTCTGACTCCCTGAGATAGAATCTAATTGTTTCTTTGGAGAGCTGTCCTGAAAGCTTCCAAGGTCGGAATGGTGGTGGGAACTATTTTTATCATCCCTGGTCTTTTAATAGCCCAGCTGTGCAGCGAGGCAACGCTGTTAGATTTGCACTGAAAGCCTAATGCTGCAGCAAGACCCCACCAGCCTCAGCAACTGCCCTCAGGGGATCAGAGCAGCTGGGCTGGGACTTCAGCCCCTGCTGGCAGAGAGGGAGTGCCTAATATTAGCACACCGAAGTAGGAAATAAATAGCAGGAATCTGTGGGCCATCTAGACATTCAATCTGGGAGGCATCCAATTTCAAAGTCAGAAGGCAGAAATTATTTAAAAGGAAAAAAGTAAGATCTGCTGGCAGGGGAAAAACAAACACACCCGAACAAATGCAAACATGATTTAAAAACCAAAGGCAAAGAAAGGAAGACATAGGAGGCCCATCTGTGAAAGGCAATCAATAAAATATAATTAAAATCGGAATGTGCAATAGGAAAAGATGGAAGATGTGGACATTCTGCAAAATTAAGAAAATTCATCTCAAGGTGAGAAAGAAAGTTACCACATCTAATAAGCACATAGGCAAGAGGCGCAGTGGAAAGGAGAGTCAAAAGTCAGGGAGGGCAATAAAAGATCAGCTGAGTAGCACATCAAAGGACTGACTTTGACCTTCACGTCCCCCCTGGGCGAAATATAGAGGATGACAATACCCGGTGTCCAGGATAGTTGTCATGACCCAGTGAGATCCACCCCAAGAAGCAGGAGCCATTTCTATCCATTGCACAGTCTTACATCATGCCCGGTACATCGCAGATGGCTCAATATTTTTGAATGAATGGAAAATTCATGGATTTTAACACTGCCAAGCCATATGCCAATATTTTTGGATCTCTTGGTTTTTATCAGGCAGCTTAGACCAGCAATGCTCCAAGTGTGGTCCATGCACCAGCATCATCCCAGACCTACAGAGTCAAAGACCCTTGGGAGGGGGTGAGGAGGGATACAGGCTGCAATCTGAGTTTTCAGAAGGCTTCCAGGTGATTCTGACACAAGGTACATGCTAAAGGCTGAGAACTACTGATCTAGAAAACTAACAGTGGCTTTTTAAAATATCAAATGTTAATATTATTCATTTAAGAGTTGTATATATGACACAGATTACAAAAGAAGAAGATCAAAGAGTGAAAGTCAAATATTCTCATAAAAAGCCTTTCCTGACTATAGTGTTGCCATGGGTTTTTTTTTTCTTTTTGCGATTGGGAGCCTCCAGGTTGAATGACTGTGCCTGTCACTGTGTTGTTTCCGGATCGGCTTTCCTAGTATTTAAGAGCAGGTGTTGGTGATTTTTTTTCCCCCAGCCCCTAGCACAGAGCCAGGAACTCTGGAGGCTCTCATTATAAAGTAATTAATGACTATGTAAGCACCACACATTGCTATTTCTAAAATAATCTCTTTCATTCCATGGGTTCTAGGACTGGGTTCAGTCCTAGAACCCAAATAAGAAATCATGATATTGATATAGGCCAAGCTATGTGTGACACCAATAGGTCCTAATCTGGTGATTACAAAGTGGGAGATATTTCTCAAAAGTTCCTTTCTTTAGGGGCACCACGGTGGCTCAGTCATTAAGCATCTGCAGGTCATGATCCTGGGGTCCTGGATCAGGTCCCAGGTCTGGCTCCCCAGTCAGCGGGGAGTCTCCTTCTCCCTCTCCCCCTCCCCCCACTCATGCTCACACTTTCTCTCTCTCTAATAAATAAATAAAATCTTAAAAAAAAAAAAGTTCCTTTCTTTAAATATGTTCTGATGACTCCCCCAAGAGAAACTGAAACCAAAAGGGAGAAAACATTAAATTCAGAATTTTTTCCATGAGACCAACAAGTTAAGGGACTGACTTAAAGACATTTATCAATTAAATTCTAGGTTTGTATAATAAGCCAAACTATAGAGAAGGTATTCATTACTCAAGAAAGCATTTTGTGTGAGTGAAAAATTCACGGTCGGAGGGACTAAAAGATACTTAGAAGGAGCCCCTCCTGCAGGGAGCTCCCACTCCGGGGAAGGAGCGAAGCTGCGTTCCTAGGAAACAATCAAACACACAGGGTGGGCTAAAGCAGGGCCACGGGGCCAAATCAGACACATTCAGATGCACTGACTGAGGGGTAGGGGATGAAGATGGGGCTGGGGTTTCCAATCCACACACCGAGGAGCCGGGGTTCCCAACGGGGCATCTTTGAAGGTTTCTGAACAGAGGGCAGATGTGGGGAAGGGGTGTCGCAGACTGGTCACCTCCTCTCCTCATTCGCTTCTATCTGGGGGGAGAGCTTAACTCTCCTCCCTTCTTCTTCAGCATAGGTGCGGTGGTGGAGACAAAAAGGGGGGACTCCAGAGGGACACGGGGCATGGGCACAGCGTCTGGGGAGAGAATGAGAATGGCAGTGCCCGTCCCTCTCATCTCATCAAGCATTTACAGGTTGCAAAAGGTGTCCTTTGTAGATCTCCCATTCTGGGCCTGTGTGTGCGTGTGTGTGTGTGTGTGTGTGTGTCTGTGGGTCTGGGTGTCTGTATTGTATGTGCGTGTGGGTGTGTTTTCTTTAACTCTGACAAGGCCGAGACTTGTTCCATTTCACAGGTGGAAGAACTTGGGGCTCAAGGGAGCAAGGTAACGTCGGTGAGCGGCTCAGCCTGGAATCAAACCCAGGACCATGGATCCAACCCCCACATTTCTTTACTCCTCATGTGTGTTTTATTTCCTTTTCATGAGGCTTATTTGAAAACACTGAGAGCCGGGGCGCCCAGGTGGCTCAGTGGGGTAAAGCCTCTGCCTTCGGCTCAGGTCATGAGAGCCGGCATCGGACTCTCTGCTCAGCGGCGAGCCTGCTTCCTCCTCTCTCTCTGCCTGCCTCTCTGCCTACTTGTGATCTCTGTCTGTCAAATAAATAAATAAAATCTTTAAAAAAAGAAAGAAAGAAAGAAAGAAGGAAAACACTGAGAGTCAAGCAAGGCTAGCCCTGGGGCAGGAGGGGTGGGCAGGGTGTAGGTAGCAGAATGGAAAAGGGTGCTCTGAGGGTCCCACGGGCCATGCTCCCCAGACAGGGACAGCACAGGGAAGCTGAGGCCAAATCACTCGCAGGGGCAGCAGCGGCTGGGCACCGCGTCGGGCCTCAACTCCTGGCTTATACCCACAGTAATAGCAGCGGGCATTTCGGCCAGTCACCTTTCTGAAACCTCAGCCTGAAGTCCCAGGGAGAATGGGGAGTGAGGGAGCAGCCTGGGCACTCGGGCCTTCTGACCTCTCAGCCCTGCTCAGCATCGCCAGCCTGGGGCTTCTGGAAGGCAGCGCCGCGGCTGCAAGCGAGGTGGACCATGGCGAGGGTGGGCAGGCTTATCACAGTCACTCCTGCAGCAGGTGACAACAGCCCGGATCGGGGCCGGCGGAGGCAGGAGGAAGGGCTGGGGCACGTGGGAAATCATCCTCAAGAGAGCAAACCTGGGGACCGTGCAGAGGTAAATAAGACGAGGGAGTGGATCGTGAGGCCTGAGGTCCCAGCCTGACTGTCAAGGGTGGTGATAGGACGGTGGAGAGAAACCAGAACGCTCGAAAGAATCAGGCTTGAATGCATGTGTGGGAGGCCGAGGGAGGAGGACCCCATGGAGTCTGAGGAGGGGCTGAGGCGTTAGCAGGGCAACAGGGCCAAGTCCATGAAAGTGCTGGAACTGAGGTGACAGGCGGGAAGCAAGGATCTGAAATCCAGACACTGAGAGGTGACAGCTCAGCACGAGTGGCTGCTGTCAAGGCAGAGGCAGGCAGCAGGAGAGGGGTAAGAGAGGAGTTCCTGAGAGAGAGGGGGGAAAGTAAAGAGGGGAGGAGGGCCGGGCCAGCCTCAGGAGAGCAGACAACATGCAGCGTTCTGTAAGCCAGGTGGGAAGAGCTTCTAAAGAGACAAGAACAAAGAAAGAGCCTTGGAAATTAGTGGGAAGGATACCACCAATGACCTCGGAGAAGTTCCACAATACACAGAGAAGGGAAGTGTAAGTCATTGGGTAGGAAATCACAGTGTGGAGCAAGACCAATGTGTGGCAGTGATGAAGAAGATGAGGGAGGGGGACGGGGAGACAAACATACAGAAGCAGCATCAAGGAATAACTACATTTTTGCTTGTTAGGGACTTAATTTAAGATGAGACCTTGGAGGGGCGCCTGGGTGGCTCAGTGGGTTAAGCCTCTGCCTTCGGCTCAGGTCATGATCCCGGGGTCCTGGGATCAAGCCCCGCATCAGGCTCTCCTCTCAGCAGGGAGTCTGCCTCCCCCTCTCTCTCTGCCTGCCTCTCTGCCTACTTGTGATTTCTGTCAAATAAATAAAATCTTAAAAAAAAAAAAAAAAGATGAGACCTTGGAATCCCTGCTGATGAAAAGCCAAGGCTGAAGGGGGATGATGGAGGACAGCAGAGAGAGAGGAAGACAGGAGAGGCTGCGAGCATGAGACCGTCAGGGAGGAGAAGAGAAGGGTGGGCATAACCAGGGCGGGGTTCACAGACGAGCTCTTCACAACAGCCAAAAGGGGGGAACAACCCAACTGTGCATCAGTGGACCAACAAGCAAACAAGATGGTGTCTCCACACAATGGGATGTTACTCAGCCATGAAAAGCCACAAAGCCCTGATAACGCACTACAACATTGGAGGAACCTTGAAAATGTGACGCTGAGTGAAAAAAGCCAGACACAAAAGACCACATATCGAATAATTCAACTTATGTGAAATGTCCAGAATAGGGCCTTCCACTCTGAACTTCTGAACTAAGCCACTAGCCAAAAAACCACATTCACCTGCTCACACGTTGACTTCTGAGGTGGGTGAGGCTGGGCGTGAGCACCGACAGTGTAGCCTACCCAGGATGTGTCCCCAGGAGGAGGTGACTCTAGGAGGAGGTGACCCACTGCTAACTCACTGTTCAGAAGGATCTGGACACCTACCTGAGCAACACTCAGTGTTTAAGGGTAGAGCTGGGACGGAAACACATGCTACGCTCTCTGTGCCTCAGAAATGACGAATTTGTTTTTTTGTTTTGTTTTCTTTATAATGGGCTGAAATCACCAATAAGTTGGAACAGTGAAGTGCTCTGAAGGTGAAAAATGCTTTGCTTGATGCTAATAATATTTTGGCAGTGACAGTTTTGAAGATGTATCACAGCTCTTTCCAGAAAAAGTAATAGCTCTTTTAAGGAAAAACTATATTCTCAACATTAGAAGGCTTTTACAAACTGAATCCTGATTAAAGAAGCTACATTTCAATGTAATCGTGTATTCTGTGTCTATGACTGTGGGAAGCCCGGGGCTGGGCACTGACAGAGGACAGAGAAGTAAAGAGGAATAGAATGTAACAGTCACTGCCCTCGACCAGCCAAGTCTGATGTGGGAGGTAAAAACACACAATGTGTGCTATAGGGAGGAGCCCAGGGAGGAGAGGGAGGGCTGTGAGTCCCTACTACACATCTGTGCACCTTGTTAGTATATGTGCTGCCAAAGCGAGCACAATCTGTGCACCTTGTCAAAATTTCATCTCCCTCTGCTCATTCATTCATTAGTCAGCAGACGTTTATTGAGCACCTACTATGTGCCAGGCACTGGGCTAGATACTGGAGATGGGTGAGAAACAGACCAGGCGCTTGGTTCTCATGTGACACTCCTTACTCACGATGAGGGTTGCTGTAGTCTTGTGGAGGCAAAGAAGCAGGCCCAGAGAGGTTCAGTAACTTGCTCGAGGAGCTGGACTAGAAAACAGTAAGGACATAGCAGCGTGTAGACTCCTGGTTCTAGAGGCTATGGTCAAGTGGGACGGGTAGTGTCTACACCACAGGGCAGATGGGTCAGGGTCTAGACCACAAGGCTGACTCCAGCACCTGGGACACATGTAACCTCAGGCAACAAAGCAGGGTCTCCAGGAAGCTTTTTCTGGACCAGGCAGTATGACGCTGGAGCTAGATGGGAAACAAATAGGGGAAACAGCCCACGTTCAAGGTCTAGTTGATTGGGATTGAGATCTGGGCATTCTGTCTCCAGAACCTGTGCTCTCAAATACTATGCTATAATTTTAAAAATAAGAGACCCTTCTGACTCTGTCCCTCACATTAGTTTGCCACTAAACTTGTCTTTATTAAGTCTCACAGGTGGCCCCAACCTGTTCACCTCATCACGCCCAACCAGTCATTGGGGAGTTCACAGCTTCTTTGTCACCTGAAAACCAAGTGGCTACAACGATTTCAAATATGATGCTATCCTTCAGAGTGTCTGGCAACTTCTAGCACCTCCCTTGCTTCTGTCCCTGTATGTGGTCTCTTAGAGATGTCTCAGAGCTTCCAGGGTCATCCATATCCTTCCTCAGACTATGATACAACAGGAAATAACCTTTTCTTGGGAGCCACTGAGGTTTGGTGATTGATGTATTATTCCAGTACAGTCAAGTGTTACCTAAATATTCTTGGCCAAGCATGTAAGGACTGCAGTGAGCAGCTTATTGAGAGGCAGAGCTAGAAGCTAGAAGGGGGTGGGGCTTGTCCCACAGGGAATGAGAATGGAGAAGGTAGAACCTTGCTTAAGAGAACAGCTGGATGAAGTCCAAAAGTAGACGAGCAAAGAGCCAGGGCACCAGGGTAACCTTTCTTATATCTCTTCTAGCTCAGAATTAGGATCGGTTCTAGAACATGAGGATGAGTGGAGGCCTTGGGGAAGGGAAGCACACAGAACCCAGCCAGCTCTATGAAAGGCAAGGAAGGAAAGCTGCTGGGAGTCAGGGAGATCCTGACAGAGGCTGGATGGTGGAGAGACCCCAGCCCAGGCAAGGCCACCTCAGGAAACAAGGCAAGTCGCTGCAGGTTCAAGGACAGCAGGAGAGACTGAGGAAGCCGCTGTGGTTCTATGACTGCTTTACACTTTTATGAAATGAGAAAGGACTCCTGGAAGGATGAATTTTCTCGCAAGTGGCAAACTCCAAGCAAACCACATGCTGTTTAAGAACCTCAGGGAACTATGTGATCAAATGTCAGTGCAGATTATGTATATTATTTTTTAAAGTTGTTTAAACTGTGACCAATGCACAAAGGTATCTATACCTTGTTTCTAAAGATTGGAAGTTTTAAATGTGTGATATTCAGGATATAGGACAACCATTAGAAATAGCTTACTAGAGGGGCACCTAGTTGGCTCAGTGGGTTAAGCTTCTGCCTTCAGCTCAGGTCATGATCTCAGGGTCCTGGGATCAAGCCCCACATCGGGCTCTCTGCTCAGCAGGAAGCCTGCTTCCCTTACTCTCTCTCTCTGCCTGCTTCTCTGCCTACTTGTGATCTTTGTCTGTCAAATAAATAAATAAAATCTTTAAAAAAAAAAGAAATAGCTTACTAGAACCATAATTTGCTATTATTTACAAATGTGGTATTATCAGATAGCTAGCTTTGTTCTTGTAATAGAAGAAATAAAAGATCATTTTGTAAATCAAGATCAGTTTGCCTGCTGTCTCCTGGGTTCCTGATGAGTTTACTGGCAATCACCAAACCATCCCTGAGTCTGTCTAAGTAGAATTATCAAAATTCATATTCTTGTAATGCAACTCCCTGGCCCTGATGCCAATTGAGAGTCAAAGTATTTTTTATTGTTATTGGTATTATTAGAAGTCCCAAGGAATATCCTATATACACATATGTGCAACCTAGCCAGGATGGGCTATTGACATGGAAGGTGTTAAGTCATCTTAGATGATAAAGGTGAAGTTCTTTTCCCCGCTAAGAAGCAAAAATCTGAAAATTTCAAATTGATGGCTAAACCTTGACAGTGAAGAAATACCTGAGAGTCTGCACAGTTAAAAGTGTATTAGGCATCCAGTCATTCCTAATTCTGTTGGTAGCTTTAGGTATGAGGAGGGACACGGTATAAAGTTTCACATACTCCATATTGATGTAAATGGGATACTTTCAAAGAAGAAGAAAAATAAAACTACAGTAAAAGATGAAATCAGATCCTTTTCTCAAACAACATATACAAAAATAAAATTCATTTTAATTAGAGGTTGGCAAAAACCAAATTTTGAAATGCTGGGTGGAAAATATAGATTAATGTCTTTTAACTCTTCAAGCAAAGAAATATTTTCTTAAACGGGATATAAAATGTAGTAACTAGAGAAGTAAACTTTGCAAAACATAATAAGAATGTCCACACATCCAAAGACCCTGCAAAGTGAAAAGACAAACATACAACTTGGAGAAAATACTTGCAATTCATACAGCTGACAAATGGTTAGTATCAAAAAGAAACAAAGGACTTTTACCAACAAACAAGGACACAGACACAGGAGCAAGAGATAGAAAGACAGCATTCCATAGAAAAGACACACACAGCTAATAACAACCTGAAGAGGAGCTCAGTGTCATTAGTGAACCACAAAATACAGAAACAACCCTAAGATACCTTTTCATACCATTCCATTAGCAAAAATTAAAACTTCTGACATTACAAAACATTGAAAAGGATATGAATTCACAAAACCAATTATGCATCACATGTCCGAGTATTATTAGCACAATCACTTGGGAAAAGAGTGTGGTGTGACCTCCTGTAAGTGATCAGTTACATAGCTTATGTTCCAACAATTCCGCTCCGAGGTGGATACCTAAAACAGTTGCGAATATGTACATGACAGAAGACGCATACACAGATGTGCATCATTCCCTGTCCACGGGCAAATAGATGAATGAAACTTCAATAGCAGCCCAAAAGAATGAACTCAAACACCAGAGAATTACACACACGACACCATAACAGCATTCACATATGGTGCTGTTTTTATAAATGGAAAACAATTAAAGCAAAACTAAATCCTTCTATAAAAACTTGTAAATATAAAACTTTATAAAAAGGGAAACAAAGGACTAATCCACTCAAGGTTCAGAATTATCAGTATCCCTAGATAGAAAGGGGAAGTCAAGGGAAGGGCTAATGAGGAGACTATATGATTAGTTATAGGGTTGAACTTCTGGTTTTGAAGTTGATTTCACCAATGATTGTTACAATATTAAAAGAGCTAAGTAAATATATAAAAAAGCAGGCTATAGACAAAATGAGAGAGTGTCACCAACCATGCATTATGATCCTTCTGATTCTGTGCACATGAGTTCCTTTCATAAAATGGAGACATGCCCTTTAATAACAGACTTGGGTAAAATATCAAACTGAAATCATTTCAGTCCAAACAGTGACAAGCTCCACCTACCCACCCGAATAAGACCATTTATAGAAGGTTCTTTATTTGTTCTGACATTACTTATAAAAGAGAAATTGAAAATATCTTAAAGATCCATCACTAGAGGAATGGTTTAAAACACGAGGCCATGCCCCTATGCTTTCATTAATTCACCTTATCAACACCTTGATTGAGCGCCCATGATTTGTCAGACCCTGTGGGATACAGTGATGAGCTAGATTGATTCAGGCCCCACTCCCATGAGGTTAACACTGGTGGGGAAGACAGGCAGTAATCAAAAGATCACACGTGTAAATGAACACTGAAAACAGATGAAGGCTGTCAAGAGAAGGACCGCACAGTTATGAAAGGAGAAAAGGGAGGGAACCTAGCTTGAAATGCTTAGTGAGGCTTCCCGAGGACAGGGGCATTTCACAGAGGACTAACATAAAAACCTGGGAGCAGTTACCCAGCCAAAGAAAGGCAGGAGGTACCTTTGTGCCTTTGTGCCATCCAGGCACAAAGAAGAGAGGTGGGCCCAGAGCAGAAGGAGCAAGCTCGGGCTGTCGAAGACAAGAAAGGCCAAGGTGGTCAGGCCCAGAGCAAGCTGGGCAGTGGGGTGAGATGGGGCTGGAAAGGGGGGCAAAGGACAGATCACGGACCAAAGAGCAATGGGAAGAAGGGATTGAAGTAGGAAGGCAACCACACCAGATCTACATAGGAAAATGATCACCTGCCACCAGGTGGAAAAGGGAGGGTATGGGGACAAAAGGGGGGCTCCCTTTGGCGCGATCACTCTGGTTCAGCATGGAGCACAGTCAGGAGTGTATGGACAAGCAGTGGGACATGACCTCAGCAGCGCAGACAAGGGGCAGAGGCAGCTGGCCTGGGGGTGGCGGTCATGGGGCTGCGGAGAGGGTTCTGGATTTGCAAGGTCTCCAGATGGTCAAATGGAGAACACTTGGCGGTAGAAGGGGTGTGGACAAAGGGAGAGGGAGGCACCTCAGATGACTTGCAGATGTCTGTCTTATAGAAATAGAACATTGGAAGCTGAGTGGGTGGGACGGGGGCATGATGAGTTTGGTTTTGTAAATGGCGGAGCTTAAGGTGGCCTGGGACATCCAAAGGCAGATGCCAAGTAACCAGTAGGTGAGCCTGGAGGGAGGCTGACCTGAAGATACAAATTTAGGAGACACACTGAAACAGTTAAAAATGAATGAGGCAAATCCGTACATACTGACATGAAAGGTTATCTACGATCTACTGTAAATATACATGGAATAAAGCAAGTTATAGAACAATTATGTATACTATAACCATGTTTTTTAAAAAGCATACAGAAAAATACTTAATTATCTGTGTGCAAGAGAAATACACACACTTGCACAGAGATACACACACACACACAGGTCTGGAAAGAATATACCAGATTATTAGCCTACTCTGGTGACTGACTGATACTTTGGGTTGGGAGAGATGAGTGAAGAAGTTTCACATTTTTGTCTATAAACTTTTGCACCAATCCTGTTTCTTAAAATAAAGACTTCTTCACTCCAACTGTCCCTTCACTCCATCCCTCTGGCCCTCCCCAACTCCTACGGCATCCTGAATCCCCACCCAGAGGCAGATGTTGGCAACCAGAGATGAAACAGAAAAAGGAAAGGTGATGCCAGTTTTGCATGCTATTTAATGGTTAAAAAAAAAAAGGAGGAATTTGGTATTTGCTTTTAAGCTGCATCAAAATAGCTGTATCAGAATGTTCACTGGGAAGTGCCATTCCTGCTCCTTGAGCGTTAACAATCAAGTTGGCTAAGCAGTAAGTCAATGAAGATGACTGCAGAGCACAGAAATCTGGGAGCACTGGATTGTGCTCCAAGTAATACCCACCAATCCCCCATACTGAGCAAGGAACACTGAAGACCTCCCCCACTGAGGAGAACAGTGTACCAAAAACTTAGCCTAATGAACATACATGAACAAAAGGAAATTAACATCAATGGGAAGATGAGGTGCCTTGACACAGCAACCTACATAGATTGTCCTGGAATTTTCTTGTAACTGAGCGTCATCATCCATACAGTCCCAGTCCACACCCGGTACATATTTGCAGAACTGTTTCTGAAATGTCCAGACCTCTCTTTGACCAAGCAAACCATTTCCCCAAGATAAAAATGGTAGACTGTGAAGACAGAAGCATCCCGGTGTCAGAAAGCCAGCCAAGGAACAGGATGTCTATCCCCATGTGAATTTCGCTCTTCCATTCCCACGCCTGTGAAGCACAGCCTGAGACAATCAGTAAGAATTTAAAGTTGCCTTGTCTAGCTGCTGGACAATGTGTCACTTAGCCACCCTTAATAAGTGTATCATCTACAGAGAGATCGGTAATAACTCATCTATGGAAATCATACCAGCAAGGCAGACGCAGGTAAAATTGCTCCCATCTTGCTTCTCATTTGCATCCACACAGCTGGCGTTATTTTGACACGGCTTCCGCTGGCAAGCATCAAATTCTTCACAGAAAGTACCCACATACTGATCCTCACAGGTACAGGAAAAAGTTGCCTAAAACACAAGCATACCATACATGTTACATGAGACCTCTAAAATGTACACTCTGGCTGGGAATCTCAAAGTTCAAAAGCCCCGCTCCTTTTTGTAATTATACCAATACTGAATGCTGGAATCATGTCATTTATATTTTGATCTGATCAAAATCATAGCTTTGAAAGAAATTGTGTTTATTTCCTTACATTTTTTAAAAGATTTTATTTATTTATTTGACAGACAGAGATCACAAGTAGGCAGAGCGGCAGGTAGAGAGAGAGAGGGAAGCAGGCTCCCTGGTGAGCAGAGAGCCCAATGCGGGACTCGATCCCAGGACCCTGAGATCATGACCTGAGCCAAAGGCAGCAGCTTAACCCACTGAGCCACCCTGGTGCCCCTATTTCCTTACATTTTAATTTCATACATTTATTTTTCTCATTCTTTCTTTATTGACATTTACTTTGACCATTTTCCATCTTGCTAGAGCAGATGGATTGTGCTCCAGCCATGAAATGAGATGTCAGCCAACCAGCTCAGATCCTGTAGCATCCATAGCACTTTTTTTTTAAAAGATTTTATTTATTTGACAGACAGAGATCACAAGTAGGCAGAGAGAGAGGAGGAAGCAGGCTCCCCGCTGAGCAGAGAGCCCGACACGGGGCTTGATCCCAGGACCCTGAGATCATGACCCGAGCCAAAGGCAGAGGCTTTAACCCATTGAGCCACCCAGGTGCCCCGCATCCATAGCACTTGTAACAAAAACCTCCTTAGATCTCCTGCCCTGACCCTCTTTCAGAGCACGCAGGGAATTTACTGAACCACCTTGTAAGTTACCTTCAGCGTCAACATATAGCTATGCAGACGAACTGAGTGCAAGGGAAGACTAAAAAGAGTATAATTCTAGTAAATGTCTTGTTTGGTTTATGGCGTTCCTGCTATGGTAGTGAAAGACCATAACTCAGACCCAGAACACTGCATTTGATTGGAAGCTTCATTCCTGAGATAGTTGTAAAATCCAAATAAAACAGAGCCTTCCTGATCTCTTCTTCACACCTTAATGCCTGGGGGTGGTGACCATCTGGAAAAAAAAAACACTAATGGAGTCCCAAACCCTGTGTGAAGCAATGTAGGTTGTTACTGCAAGGGGCATGGAGGAAGCAAAGGAGAATGGCATAAACAAAACGTAATACTTAAAAAAATCAAAACAAAACAGAAAAATGCATCTTTCCAGCACTCCCCAAGCCTCCATATCAGGCAGGTGTTCAAATCCCTAGTGGTCCAAAGCCCCACCCATAACTTCTCCCCAACCCACCCTTCCTCCCACCTCCCTCTCCCCAGCCCCACCCCCGGTCCCCTGCCTCTAATCTCAGAGAAAGACTCTCCCCTTCTTCTCCAGGTGTTGTTAACTCAAAATCCCACCCAGGACCCTGACCCCCAAGCACAACATGATGCCTTCCTTCCTCCTGGAAGGAGAAAGTGTTCTCCATTCTTCTCTTTAACATATATATAGGTATCTATATATATATATATATATATATATTGGTATCTCAATCAAGTTTAATGGTTCTTGTCCATTTCTTGATAATGTACCATTGCATGTTTAGATTTCTTTGTAGCTATTGTTAATGAGCTACAAAATATTTTCCCCATCCTTTTCCTGTAATATCCATCAAACTTGCTAGCAATCATGACTGGTATATAAAATGCTTGAGTTCTATTACTGGTCATCACACTGAGCCCTCAATTGGTCATTGTTTTTACTTGATGCTCTCGGGTTTTCTAGATAAAACAAAACCCCCCAAAATTGTGTGTCAATTGCAAATAATGATAACATTCTCCCTCTCCCCCCACCCTGCCTTTTCCAGCCCTCATGGTTGCATTGCTGGTTCTTCTAGAATAAGCTTGATATCAAAGGGAGATCTGTAGAATTTATCACTAAGCAGAAAGCTAGAATGAGAACTGAATTTTATCAAATGCCATTTTACCTTCTTAAAAAACCATATTTCTTTTTGTCTTTGTCTAGCAATATCTGACTGCTTAGATGCCCTAGTCCTCACTCAACCTTGTGTTCCTGGAAGGAACGCCCACAGACACATTAAGCAAAATTGTGTTAC
>PISX010004470.1:36825-110851 GCA_004024625.1 Mellivora capensis | reverse complement strand
CCACGTAGACAAAGGCATGAAACATGGACAGAGAATTACATTCACTGGGGAAGCAGATCAGGCCCCAGGAGTGGAACCAGGAGACATTGTACTTTTGCTACAAGAGAAGGAACATGAGGTAATTTCCTTTTTGTTTGTTTAATTTTATTCAGAAATGGGTCTCATGGTTAAGATATAGGTTAGGTCTTTTTGGGTTCTCTGGAACAACACTGAGCATAGAAGTGGTTGGGCTAAGTTTATAAGAACTGACTGTTTAGTAGACCAACAAAGCAGGTGCAGTCAGAAGCACTGAAAAGGAATCAGTTTTAGTTCCAGCTCAGCCATTGGTTAGCACTATAATCTTAAGTAATCCTGTTGTCTTTATACTTCAGCTTCCTTGTTTATGAAAATAAGGGCATTGGACCAGATGATCTAAGGCAGCTCATTTTTCATTGTGAAACTCCTTTGATGGGTGGTGAGTGGTGGATAGGACTTTAGTCTTCAGTGCTGTTCTCTTGATTTGTTTTACATTCTGGGTTTACCATGTGACCTTTTCTTAAAAGGTTCTGCAGTTTTAAAAAAATTTATTTTGGGGGTGCCTGGGTGGTTCAGTTGGTTAAGCATCTGCCTTTGGCTCACGTCATGATCGTGGGGTCCTGGGATCAAGCCCACATTAGGCTTCCTGCTCAGATGGGAGGGAGTCTGCTTCTCCCTGTGCCCCTACCCCCCTTGCTCCTGCTTGTGCTCTCACATGCGTGCTCTCTCTCTCGAATAAATAAAATTCTAAAAAAAAAAAATAATTATTTTGGATACATATCGTATGTTATGTACAAGGCATAATTGATGTGGTCTACTATGTATTGTTTTTTGTTGTTTTTTAAAGATTTTATTTATTTACTTGAGAGAGAGAGATCACAAGTAGGCAGGGAGGCAGGCAGAGAGAGGAGGAAGCAGGCTCGATGCGGGGCTCAATCCCAGGACCCCGGGATCACGACCCGAGCCGAAGGCAGAGGCCTTAACCCACTGAGCCACCCAGGTGTCCCTAGTATGTATTGTTTTGATTATACCATTGCACTTTTTTTTTTTTTTTAAGATTTTATCTATTTATTTGACAGAACTTGAGAGCACAAGCAAGGGGAACAGCAAAGGGAGAGGGAGAAGCAGGTTCCCCACCAAGGAGGGAGTCCAGTGCATATACTGAGGGCCTTTATTCTTGAAGATGGTATTCAGAGCTATTCAGGAAACCTCTTTAGTAATCACCCATATTCTTGACTATAGAAGCTTTTCACAGGGTTCTGGCATCATACTTGATCACATTGACTTGAGTTTCTCTAAAGTATCTCTAAAGTTTCTCTAAAGTATTTCTCTAAAATATCACAAGTCAACCACATTTTTAGTTTTTTGTTGTTTGTTTTTTTAAGATTTTATTTATTTATTTTTATTTATTTATTTGACAGATCACAAGTAGGCAGAGAGGCAGGCAGAGAGAGGGCACCTTTTTAGTTTGTACTAAAAATTTTTCCTCATTTGATGGTGATTTCTACAAATAAAGTAAATTTTGAAAATCACTTAAAGAATTTAATAGAGAGTAAAGCTATCTTGAAATATAGATTCTGGGAATTTGATTGGTTGGATTAATTCCCTAACTAGATTGTAGCTTGTTCTCTCTTATGTTAGCCTTTCTCAGGATAAATTTTTTACCTCAGCAAAGCTATAAATTACTATATATATTTAAGCCCTTTGTGGATATTGCCAAACCTACAGATAGCAAGTGCTTCTTGCTTAGTAAAAAATAGTAATTCCTAGAATTCTGCCTTAGGGTCTTACAGGTTGAAATATTTGTAACTCATAACGCGGAGGACATGGGGAGATGGAGAGGAGAAGGGAGTTGAGGGAAATTGGTGGGGGAGATGAACCATGAGAGACTATGGACTCTGAAAAACAACCTGAGGGTTTTGAAGGGGCGAGGGGTGGGAGGTTGGGGGAGCCAGGTGGTGGGTATTATGGAGGGCACACATTGCATGGAGCACTGGGTGTGGTGCAAAAACTATGAATTCTGTTACGCTGAAAAGAAATTTTTTAAAAATAAATAAAATCTTTTTTAAAAAAAAATATTTGTAACTCCTTTCCTCCCAGGTTCCCCCACCCCAAGATTTATTTATTTATTTGAGAAGGACAGAGAGGTGGGGGAGGAGCAGAGGGAGAGAGGGAATCTCAGGAAAACTCCATGGTAAGTGCAGAGTCCAATATGGGGCTCATCTCACAGCCCTGAGATTAGGACCTGAGCCTAAAGAAAGCAAGAGTCTGGGGCACCTGGGTGGTTCAGTGGGTTAAAGCCTCTGCCTCTGGCTCAGGTCATGGTCCCAGGGTCCTGGGATCGGGCCCCACATCAGCTCTCTGCTCCACGGGGAGCCTGCTTCCTCCTCTCTCTCTGCCTGCTTCTCTGCCTATTTGTGATCTTTGTCTGTCAAATAAATAAATAAAATCTTTTTTTTTTTTTTAAGATTTTATTTATTTAGCAGACAAAGATCACAAGTAGGCAGAGAGGCAGGCAGAGAGAGAGAGGAGGAAGCAGGCTCCCCGCTGAGCAGAGAGCCCGATGTGGGGGCTTGATCCCAGGACCCTGGGATCATGACCCGAGCCAAAGGCAGAGGCTTTAACCACTGAGCCACCCAGGTGCCCCAATGAATAAAATCTTTAAAAAAAAAAAAAAAAGTAAGAGTCTGATGCTCAACTGACTGAGCCATCTAGGTGTCTTGAAAATGTTAACCTTCTAAGAAAATGTGGCTAGTCTCAAGTAGTTAATGAAAAAGCTTATAGTTACTTTGGGGCTTTTTTTTTTTTTTTTTTTTTTTTTCCCACTCCCAACAGTTGTGCTAAAAGGAGTTGTCAGGCCATGAGATCAGGGTGAGTGCTATAGCCAAAACATATAAATCTTCCAGTCAGAAAACATTTCAGTTTTGAGACTGCTTTATATCATGTGTATTCGTCTTTCAGTATAGGTGTATGTCTGTTTTGGTGATAATGGCTATAGTTGTGCATTTACACAGCAAAGAACCACAGTATCTGGTGATGTTATTCCCTTTATACTTTGTTTTCCAGAAATTATCATCGTGTTAAGTCTTTTACTGTCTGGTTCTTGGTAGTTCCTCCTCATTAACCTGGTTTTTCAAAAATTCCCTGAATTCCTGTTTGTTCTCTGTTCAAATTTTAGCATCAAATTTTCTAGCCTACTCACCCCTCCACCAGAGTTCCCTGCCCGCCGAAACAACCCTGATATCATCTTCAGTTGGAAGCATTTTAAGTTGAGCTCCCTTCTAAGAACATGGTGCCTCTTGTTCCCTACTTCTGATGTAGCTTTAACTAAAGGGTATTTGGTTATAGATGGTTCTTGGAACAATAATGTTTTGTTTTGTTTTTTAAGATTTTATTTATTTATTTGACAGACAGAGATCACAAGTGGGCAGAGAGGCAGACAGAGAGAGAGGGGGAATCAGGCTCCCTGCTGAGCAGAGAGCCCGATGCAGGACTCCATCCCAGTACCCTGAGATCATGACCTGAGCCGAAGGCAGAGGCTTAACCCATTGAGCCACCCAGGCGCCCTTGGAACAATAATGTTACAAGATGTTCAGAAACACTAGCATTTTGCAGTTATAAAAACATTAAAACATCCTGTGTTGGGGCGCTTGGGTGGCTTAGTTAAGCATCTGCTTTTGGCTCATCAGGGTCCTGGCATTGAGCCCCACATTGGGCTCCCTGCTCGGCAGGGAGTCTGCTTCTTCCCCTCCCTCTCCTGCTGCTTGTGTTCTCTCTCATTGTTCTTTCTGTCAAATAAATTCTTTTTTTAAAATTTATTTAATTTTAATTTAGTTAGCATATACTGTATTATTAGTTTCAAGGGCAGAATTCAGTGATTCATCAGTTGCATATAACATCAAGTGCCCTCCTTAATGCCCGTCACCCAATTATCCCATCTCCCCTCCAGGAATCCTCAGTTTGTTTCTGTTGCTGAGTCTCTTGTGGTTCGCCTCCCGCTCTATTTTTGTCTTATTTTTCCTTCCCTTTCCCTATGTTCATCTGCTTTATTCTTTGGAGGAGAGACTATTTTGTATTGAAAAAAAAATTAGGTGAGACCTTCCATTGCAGTTTCGCTTCATTTAAATTTCAAGAGCTAAATACAGGTAGTTGTAAATTCTAATAAGCAAAAATTATATCAGGTATGTGTGAAATTGGATATATTTTTGCTACACACTGAAAGCTCAGAAACATACTTGATGTTTACTAAATTATTTTGGCATTACTTAGGCGATAGGCTAATAATTAGTCACTGTTAGCACTGCTATTCGATTTACATTCATCTAAGCAAATTTTTCACATTTACAAAGTTTAAATGTAAAACTTATACATGTGTAAAGCATGATATTGAGTCCATTTAGTGGCCGAGCATTACTGGTTAAGCTTTTTATGTTGAACATTAGGCTCTCCCCTTCCCCTGTTACGATCATGTCTGGGGAGTGCTCCCAAGGTGAATCTGTTCTACAGAATCCCCCTGGACTGTCTATACCTTTTGCTTTTCTTTTTTTTTTTTTTTTTAAGATTTTATTTATTTATTTGAGAGAGAGGGCAGGAGCCCAGCGGAGGGTGAGGGAAGGTATGGGCAGAGGAGGAGAAAGAGGCTCTTCGCCAAGCAGGGAGCCCAACTTGGGGTTCCATCCCAAGACCCTGGGATCAGGACGCAAGCCAAAGGCAGATGCTTCACCGACTGAGCCACCCAGATGTCACTCCAATGCTTTTCTGATAGGTGTTTCTAGCATATTACATGAGAATAGCTAGGTTTCCTTATATACATTTATGGAATTAGGGATGATGACAGTTTGGCTTTTACAATGAATGGTAGAATGAAGGTTTTGAAATCGTTTCAAGGAACACAGCACAACAGGGTATGGCTCCATAATTTTTTTTTAATGTGTTTTGTTTGCTTTATTTATAGGTGTTCCAGAGAGATGGGAATGATTTGCACATGACATATAAGATAGGACTTGTTGAAGCTCTATGTGGATTTCAGTTCACATTTAAGCACCTTGATGGACGTCAGATTGTGGTGAAATACCCCCCTGGAAAAGTAATTGAACCAGGTAAGTCTTGATTTTTGTCTGATCCAGGATTCCATGTGGAGGGTTTTGTTTTGTTTTGTTCTGTTTTTGCAGTTAATAAATTTTTATAGTAGGTGACTTTCAAAAAAATTATTGAGCAGCTTTCTTCTTGGGTAAAATTCTAATAGTTTTCTTTTTACTTACTCAAATAATAGGTTGTGTCCGTGTAGTTCGAGGGGAAGGAATGCCACAGTATCGTAATCCCTTTGAAAAAGGTGATCTTTACATAAAGTTTGATGTGCAGTTTCCTGAAAACAACTGGATCAACCCAGACAAGCTTTCTGTAAGTATTCTTTCTATATATAAGCAAAAAATTACCTAAAAGTTTAATAATGAGGTGGTTCTTTGTTACCTTTGATTTGTTTTTGCTGCTAAGATTAGACCATGTAATTTGTTAAAATTTTGCTATTTTAACATTTGAGTGATCATTGGGCTGACCTAGTGATATTAAAGGCAAGGCTTGGGGCACCTGTGTGGCTCAGTTAAGCATCCAGCTCTGTTTCAGCCCAGGTCATGATCTCTGGATTGTGAGATCAGGCCCCATGTCAGGATTCTCGCTGGATATGGAACCTGCTTAAGATTCTCTCTCTCCCTCTCCCCCCACTCACTCACTCTCCAAAAAAAAAAAAAAAATGTTGATGGTGCCAAGCAGGGAATAGTAAAGAATTAAAGCAGACTGGATGTAAGTTTGTGGGAGGATTGAGACACCCCGGACACCAGATCCCTTACCTGAAGAGGCAGCCTCCCAAGTTAGCATTAGTTATTCCATGCAGGAAGGCATGTCTTAGGTAAAATTTTCCAGTGTTTAATTGTTGGCAACTAATTCTGGTTTTTTGTGTCCTAAGCAATATTGGGATGTACAAAAGATGTCTGCAGGTTTGGCCTATGGGTCATCAGTTGGTCATCTCTGGCTTTACACTAGATTTACTTATTTTAACTCTCAAAGAAGCATATATTTTGGATTGTATCCAGAGGGAAGGCCAAGAGATAGCTCACAAACTAATGTTTTTGTTTCTTTTTGATTTTCGTGAAGGAACTAGAAGATCTTCTGCCATCTAGACCAGAAGTTCCAAACATAATTGGAGACACAGAGGAGGTAGAGCTTCAAGAATTTGATAGCACTCGGGGCTCGGGAGGTGGTCAAAGGCGTGAAGCCTATAATGATAGCTCTGATGAAGAAAGCAGCAGCCATCATGGACCAGGAGTGCAATGTGCCCATCAGTAAACTCTGCAAACAAATTGCACAGGTGGATTTTCTTTCCACATTTGCCCGGTTTGCTTTCAGCGATCCAGCTGGAGTGTCTGGTCAGTCCAGATGAACTGATGGACATCTGTTGGTCTATGTGTAACTTTTAAAATTGGTATAGTATCTACAGAGTGTATAATTTAAACTAACCACAAAGCTTTACATCTTCATTTTGACTGTTCTGTAGCAGAATAAAGCACTTGAAAGGAAATAAGACTCCCTTTCACATATGGGTTATAAGTTTCAGTCCTGGTATCCGTGCTTGATTTTTATCAGTTTTGTGTAGATTTTATGTTTCATATTTTAAATCCAAATCCCACATTGTAAAGTTTGTGTACAATTTGTCCTGAAGCTTTGTGTTTGGCTGCACCTGCGTAAGCTGCTACAAATAGAATAAAGAATTTCATAGCCTGTATCTATCATTTAGATGCATGGAAAAATGGGCTTTGCACACAATGGGTTTGGAGCTGACTGGGAACAATGGAAAAAAATAACATTAGCTGTGGTTGTAAAGTCCCTCCCCCCCTTTTTTTTTTTACCATCTTGTGAAAGGTTTCTGAAACTCGATAATAAAAAGCAGTTGGTATAAATTATTCTTTGTGTCACATTTTTAGAAGGAAGAACATACTTTGAACTGTAAAATGTATCCTTAAACTGGAGAATGTATCCTTCATTCTGGTTCTTAAGCAGCCCTTAAAAACCCATTGGCCTGAAGCTTATGCCTCAGGTATGTGCCCATTTTATAGTATTAAAAGGCAAAAAGAAAGTTCGTTATGTTGGTAGAAACAGGCTTTATTGGCTTCAATTGATGCTTTGTACAGTCAAGGACATCTGAGTTATGTAACTCATAAGTTATGATCCTGAGCGTTGGGGCCAGGTTAACCTAGCCTCTGTATCTCCCCACCACCACCCCTTTTAAGAATAAGGTAACAGGAAATCAATATTAGAACCATGTCTGCATAGAACCTGTTAAAATGCTGTTTTCATTAAATGTTAAGTTAAAGATTCTCTGTCTCCATTAAGTTGAATATTTGAGATTGGGGGAAGCATTGATTACTAATGTTTTATAGAAAAGTAAGACTCTTAGGCTGGTATGAGAAAAATCAGGTAAAACTGCTATGAAGAGGATGTTGTGTTGCTCTTTCCATCTTCTATTACCTTCTTTTCATTCCCAGAGTAGATATTTTTAGAACACACTTTAATTTTAGGGAGAAGAAACATAAGTTGTACATTTTACATTTGTAAAAGAACAGAGGGAAAAGTGAAAACTAAAATTTAAAAATGTATTATGCCATCCCTGAGCCTCAACACAGTACTTGTAGTTTATTTCTAGGTCTACCATAACCTGAAATGGGGGTGGTGGTGGGGGTGGGAAGGGTCCTGGCATTAATCAAGGCCTGTGAGGTTTAAATTATTGCCCTATCCTCTCTACCTCCATTGTACAAAAAATATTTTACAACCAGCCTGGGCAAGATTCAACAGCATAGTAGTTTTGTATCCAAGGTTACTTCCCCACAACCACTTTAAGGGTAAGAAATGCAGTGGCAATATAAAGTTTGTAGCCTTTCCAATAAAGGTTTATAAAACATTAGAGTTGTTCAGTGTAGTTTTTTTTAATTCTTCTACCCAGGTTTTTTGGCCATAGTGAAAACCATATGGAAGGAGAATCCAACCTTGTTAAAATCTGTTATGCACTCGGCTGTGCTCTGCTTTGTCGAGCACCTGTATACAGAATAAGCATGTATAGTATTGACATTACAAAGTCTTTTTAACAACTTTATTGAAATAACTCCTATGCCATTAAATCTACCTTTTAAAAAATGGTGTACAACTCAGTGGTTTCCAGTAGTTTGCAACCATCACCACTATCTAATTCCAGAATATTTTCATCACCCCAGAAGAAAAAAACCCAAATCCATTAGCATTTACTCATTCTGTTCCCCAGCCCCTAGTACACCCACTAACCTAGTTTCGTTTTGTATAAAATGGGCTCATAACAACATGTGGCCTTTTGTAAGCTGTTTGTTTAGTATGTTTCCAAGGTTTATCCCTGTCATAGTATGGATCAGTACTTTGTAGTAATCTGTTGTGTAGCTAGCAATACCATGCATTTGTTGACCCATCCATCAGTTGATGGGCCTTTGGGGCTTTTTCCATTGGAATAATGCTACTATGAACATTCATGTACAATTTTTGTATGGACGTATTTACAATTCTTTTAGATCTGTTCCAGGTGTGTAATTGCTGGGTCACATGTTAAGTGGTTTTTTTTTAAGATTTTTTATTTTTTATTTGACAGAGATTACAAGTAGGCAAGAGAGGCAGGCAGGGAGAGAGAGGAGAAAGCAGGCTCCCTGCGGAGCAGAGAGCCCGATGTGGGGCTCGATCCCAGGACCCTGGGATCATGACCTGAGCCAAAAGCCGAGGCACCCAGGCACCCCTTAAGTGTTTAATCTTTTGAAAAACTGCCAAACTTTTTCATCAGAGAGTCTCTACCATTTTAAGTCCTACCAGCAATGTTTGAGATTTCAATTTTTCCACTTTAACTGCCAACGTTTGTTAGTACCTGTCATCTTAGTGGATAATGAAGAGGTTTTTATTTTCATTTGCCCAATGTCTCATGATAATTAGCCATCTTTTCATGTGCTTACTATTTGTATATCTTAGGAAATGTATTCAAATCCTTCGCCACCACATACTTTCTTCAGATTTTCCTAGTTTTTATCTTTTTCTGTTCCAGGATATCCCATTATATTTAGTCATATCTGCAGTGGCTCTTCTGCTGTGACAGTCCTCAGACTTGCTTTGTTTTTGAAGATCTACATGGTTTTGAGGAATACTGGTCAGCTATTTTGCAAAATGTCCCTTGATTATATGTGTAAAATTTCTCACAGCACTAGTTGCAGGAATGAATCAGTATAATGTTGAAAAACCTTTTTCCTCTGCTCATAACGCTTCTGACACTACCTGGAGTTAGGGCAGACCCCAAAAGTTAAGGGCTCAGTCCCACTAGACTGTCCGACTTAGGGTGTCCGTCACAAGTCCCAGATTGTTGCCTACACTTCTGACCAACTGCTCATCAGCGGTACCCACAACCCTGTCTTCGGGTTGCTAGAATGGCTTACAGAACTCAGGAAAACACTACTTACGGGATTGCCAGTTTACCGTACAGGATACAACACAGAACACCCAAAGGGAGGAGATGCCCAAGGCAAGGAATGTGGAGTTACCATGCCTCTGAGCACATCCTTCTCCCAGCACCTTGATGTGTTCACCAATCTGAAGCTCTCTGGCCCCTGTCCTTCAAGGTTTCTGTGGAAGTTTCATTCATAGGCACAACTGATTAAATTCATCAGCCATTTATGGGGTTTTTGTTTTTGTTTGTCCCATTAACCTTTTGTTTTAATGTAGGGTCTCAAAATTCAGTGACAGATTTTGGCCAAGTTGTTTCCATTAAAAAATACTGATTTTAAAAAACTAATAACCTGAAACTGCCACACACATGCACACACACAAAATGGTTCACAAAAGGGGTGCCTGGGTGGCTCAGTGGGTTAAGGCCTCTGCCTTCGGCTCAAGTCATGATCCCAGGGTCCTGGGATCGAGCCCCGCGTGGGGCTCTCTGCTCAGCAGGGAGCCTGCTTCCCTTCCCCCCGCCCCCCTCTGCCTGCCTCTCTGCTGACTTGTGGTCTCTGTCTGTTAAATAAATTTTAAAAATAAATAAATAAAAGTTCACAAAACATTGTCCTGGTTTTACAATGCATCATCATTAACCAGTCTTTTACCACTAAATGGTGTCATCAAAGCAGTGGAAAAGAAGGCAGTTGGAGCTGGCAAGGTCACCAACTATGCCCAGAAAGCTCAGAAGGCTAAATGAATATTATCCCCAATACCTGCCACTTCAGTCTTAACCAGAGGTGGAAGAATGGTCTTAGAACTGTTTGTGTTCTTGACCGTTTGTGTTCTTGACCGTTTGTGATTGAACTTCACCTCAGCCGTTCTCACCTGCTGGATGTCTGGAGGGTGAGGCTGAAAGTTCCAACCTTCTAATCACACAGTTGGTTCCTCTGTTCCTCCAGCTTCCATCCTTCAAGACTCCTCTCATGAGCATAAAATCAGGTATGGGTGAAAAGATCTTGTTATGTATAAAAAAGACACTCTTCCCACCCCTATCAGGAAATTGAAGGGTTTTAAGAGCTCTGTGATGGGAACCAGGAATAAAGACCAAATGTGTATTTCTTATTCTATCACAATTTCACAGTGTTATCTCAGTGAAACACTGCAGAACATTAAAACTCTCAAGGCACACGCATAGAACTTGTTTCTAACTGGCCAACTTGCACGAATCAGTCTGGTGTTATTTTAGTGAAACATCGAGAAAGCTTGCTCCCACCATTTGCTTAGTTGTTGAATTCCACGATGATACGTGGATGGTGGTAGCAGAATTGTAAACCCATGCCCACCTGGGAAACAAGTTATGAACTAGTGTTCAGTGCTAAGAATAGTGTCTTTCAATTTTACAGATTTCATTTCCAAAGTGACTTAGGTTAGTAACCTCACCTCCTTCAGGGAGATTGTTAATATGTTGTAATATAGTTAATTGTGTTGCATATTCTGCATTTCACCCTAGGAACCACACCCCCCACCACCTCTATATGATGTTTTTAAATCTGCATACATTGAGGGTCACTGCTATAAAGTTCACTGTGCTTTGACAGATGTCGTGTATCTACCATTACAGTGTCATATGGAATAGTTCCACCACCCTAAAAAAGCCCTGTGCTTCACCAGTTCAACCCCCCTCATCCTTCCTGAACCCATGGTGACCTCTTCTGTTTCTCTTCCAGAATTTCATATAATTAGAGTGATATAGTTAGCATGTAGCCTTTTCAGACTGGCTTTCACTTAACAATATGCATTTAAGATTCATCTATATCTTTTTGTGGCTTGATAACTCATTTCTTATCATTGCTGAGTAAGATTCTATTTCTCGGGTATACCACAGTTTATCTTTTTTTTTTTTTTTTAAGATCTTATTTATTTATTTGAGAGAGAGAACAAGCGGAGGGGAGTGGTAGAATGAGAGGGAGAAGCCGGCTTCCCGCTGAGCAGGGAACCCAACACGGGTCTCGATCCCAGGACCCTGAAATGACCTGAGCCAAAGGCAGGCACTTAACCAACAGAGCTACCCAGGCACCCCTACAGTTTATCTTTTATCAAGATTTTTGATTTGCAAAATTTTTTTGCCATTTCGTGGATTGTCCTTGCTTTTTTTTTTTTTAAGATTTTATTTATTTCACAGAAAGAGGTCAAAGTAGGCAGAGCAGCAGGCAGAGAGAGGGGGAAGCAGGCTCCCCAATAAGCAGAGAGCCTGATGCAGGACTTGATCCCAAGACCCCGAGATCATGACCTGAGCTGAAGGCAGAGGCTTAACCCACTGAGCCACCCAGGTGCCCCTTGTCTTCACTTTCTTGATAGTATCCTTTGAAGCACAAAGATTCTTAATTTTAAGTCCAACTTATCTATTTTTTTCTTTTGTTACTTGTGCTTTTGGAATTTTAACTAAAATGTATAACACTGGGGATGGAACCTTCAGGTTTATTTTGGTACAGTAGCTGGTTTTTTGCATACAATAATCATCTAGTTCTGGGGAGTAGGAAGGACATTGTGGATCCTACCTGGTAACTGATATTTTACTTGGGAAGCCACACGAAGTTACTGTTAACAATTGTATCAATTAGGTCTTATGTATTTTGCTGGAAGTACTAATTATACTGACTCACTTTCTTGTCTCTCCTTGTCAACCCATTTACTTAATGACACACAGAATAAGTTAGATCCATAAACCCAGACTTCCTTTTTTGGCTTGCTACTTTGCAAGTCTTATGTTCTTTCGGTTTCAAGTAAACGTGTTTTATATTAGTATCAATAGCTGGAGTTTGATTACAAAGAAATACATGTAATCTAATAATTACTCCAAAAGTTTTGTGATTAATTAATCCCCAGTTGCAAGGGATTTGATAGAACTCTGAAGCCCACATAGTCTGGTGCAGACTTCTAGAGAATGTTAGTATAATTGCCGTTTGTTTTTAATTTCTGAAAGTTCAGTTAAATCTCTGGTCAAAGTGAACCAATTGCCAGTACCACCGTAAGTCAGGCTGAAGAAAAGGATCTGCAGGGACGCCTGGGTGGCTCAGTTGGTTGGACAACTGCCTTCGGCTCAGGTCATGATCCCAGAGACCCGGGATCGAGTCCCGCATCGGGCTCCCAACTCCATGGGGAGTCTGCTTCTCCCTCTGACTTTCTCCTCGCTCATGCTGTCTCACTGCCTCTCTCTCAAATAAATAAATAAAATCTTAAAAAAAAAAAAAAGAATCTGAAGAAGCTCTTTAACAGTGGTAAGTTGAGGACTTTCATTAGTGATTATTTTACCCATCTGTGTGTAAACAGCTAATCCCCTCTTGTGATCTACAAATTATTTTCTGTTAGGCAGCACATGATCATTAAAAAATGAGATTTGAAGGGCACCTGGGTGGCTCAGAGGTTTAAGCCTCTGCCTTTAGCTCAGGTCATGGTCTCAGGGTCCTGGGCTCTCTGGTTGGCAGGGAGCCTGCTTCCCTCTCTCTCTCTCTCTCTCTCTGCCTGCCTCTCTGCCTACTTGTGATCTCTCTGTGTCAAATAGTAAAATAAAAATCTTTTTAAAAAATGAGATTTGAAAAATGACTAATCCCCTTCTCAAATCCCATACTAATGAGACTATCCATGCAAGCAGACTGGTCTTCATTCTTTAAGATTTTTTTAATGTATATAGAAGCAAACCTCCCATCTTTAGTCCTCTTCCCAGATGTACTTTTACTCATGACTGTGTATGTGAAAATGGGATACAATTTATTTAACAACTTTTCTTCGGTCTTTTTATTCATTTGCCATACTTGCATACTGATACACAATGATCTATGTCATCTTTTCAATGACCTCACAGTCCTGATGTTTGGATGGACCATAATCTAATCTTCTGTTGGTAATGTTGACCTTAAAAATCAAATAGCCAGCTATTTTACCAACAACGAGTTCATTTGGGAAATAGCAGAAGACTTACAATTCATGACATACAAACAATGGCAAACCATAGGCAAGTCTGGACAATAAATGAGAGAAATATTACTTTATAGAGAAAAATGAAGATGCTAAGAGAGGTTGCTTTCAAAGAAAGTCTATTGGAGGAAAGCAAGAGTTCAGGGTGGTGATGATTTCTCATTGGCTGAATTGTGACAGTTTCTCACTAGCTGGGGTGTTGGTGGGCAAGGAGATAATTTTCCACCCTCTTGCTGAGGAAGTAAGGTGAACTTCTTGCTCAGGAATGTAAAGTGAACTGTAAAAGAAGTTTGTGAAAGCTCCCCCTTCAAGCTTTCCCAACTCCATTCTTTTTTTTTAAGTCTGTCTGTCTATCTATCTATCTATCTATCATCTATTTTTTTAAATATTTTATTTATTTATTTTTAAAATTTATTTGTCAGAGAGAGAGAGAGAGAGAGAGAGAGCACAGGCAGACAGAGTGGCAGGCAGAGGCAGAGGGAGAAGCAGGCTCCCTGCCGAGCAAGGAGCCCGATGTGGGACTCGATCCCAGGACGGTGGGATCATGACCTGAGCCGAAGGCAGCCGCCTAACCAACTGAGCCACCCAGGCGTCCCTATCTATCATCTATCTATTTATATGAGAGAGCATAAGCAGGGGAGCAGCAAAAGGAGAGGAAGAAACAGACTCCCTGCTGAACAGGGTGCCTGATGCAAGGCTTGATCCCAGGACTCTGAGATTGTGAGCTGAGCTGAAGGCAGACGGTTAACCGACGGAGCCACCCAGGCATCCTGGTCCAAGGATGTCTTGTAGCTAAAGCTCTTTAGATTCTAGGTCCTCTGTGGCTTGATCCTAGATGGTTGGTAGCTGGGTACCCAGAAAGACAGACAGTGTTGGATCCTCCCTGAGTATCCCAACAATCTAGAGATGTCCACTGTAGTGGCCTCATTACAGGAATTTATGCTTTGGATGCTTCCTTTCTTGCTATCAAAGAGAAGAGATTCAACCATAAGTTAGGCTCTTGTCACAGCTTATGTTTCAGACATGAGAAAGATGCAAGGCTTCAAGGATGGAGAAGCAGTGCTCCACTAACCGGCTCTGCCATCTCCTTTGGAAACCTTCTGACTCCTTATTATTAGAATAGCTTTGGTCTCAGGGCGCCTGGGTGGCTCAGTCGTTAGGCGTCTGCCTTCGGCTTGGGTCATGGTCCCAGGGTCCTGGGATCGAGCCCCGCATCGGGCTCTCTGCTCGGCGGGAAGCCTGCTTCTCCCTCTTCCACTCCCCCTGCTTGTGTTCCCTCTCTCACTGCGTCTCTCTCTGTCAAATAAATAATAAAAAGTCTTAAAAAAAAAAAAGAATAGCTTTGGTCTCAACGAGTTTGTCCACCGAGTCTCCTTGTCCTTCCGCATATTTACTCACAGAGGACTAGTGACTATACTTGTTCAACACAAGATTCCTTAAACTATTTAATACATGGTCCACATAAAATCCTTAGAATGCCTTTGCCAATGGTGTACATGTTTATCTCACCAAAATATTTCAAAACATGAGTGTACAATGGCTGATTAACGTCCTGCTAACACCGATGAGTACATACTTACATCTAAAACATTTTGTGATTGCAATTAACAAAGACACACCAGGCATAAGAAGCAGTGAGACCCCTCTGGAGGGGAGAAGTCCAAAGTAATCCTATCACTGAAAGTCCAAGAGTCTTGATCCATGGTCTAAGAAATTAGAACTGGCACAAAAGAAATCAGCTTATTGGGGCACCTGGGTGGCTCAGTGGGTTAAAGCTCTGCCTCCGGCTCAGGTCATGATCCCAGGGTCCTGGGATGGAGCCCCGCTTCGGGCTCTCTGTTCAGCAGGGAGCCTGCTTCCCTTCCTCTCTCTCTGCCTGTCTCTCTGCCTACTTGTGATCTCTGTCTGTCAAATAAATAAATAAAATATTTAAAAGAGAAAAAGGAAGAAAGAAATCAGCTTATTAAGAAGTAAAACCTGAGCACATAGGCTCTCCGGCTTGCAGTCTACCCTTCTTTCAGGTCCTGAGTTCAAACTCCTGATATAGTAGACTCGAGAGAGAAAGAATCTCTCTTTGTTCTTTCCATGTAGACTAATCCCTAGCCCAGCTAGTCAACATCATTTTCCTGTGTTAGCTTGAAGAGGACAGAAAATGAAGGCTATGTCAGGAGCATTAAAGGCTTATAATGGGCATGTTCTATATTTTGGCTACTTTCTATGTCCTCTGGGTACTTATACTCTGGTTTTCCTCTAAAACCAGCGGTCAGCCAACTACAGCCGATGGGTCATATCTAACCTACCACCTGTTTTTGTGAATAAAGTTTTAGTGGAAGGCAGCCATACTCATTCTTTTACATATTTTATATGGTGATTTTCTGCTACAATAGCAGAGTTGAGCAGTCACAACAGAGACCATATAGTCTATAAAGCCTAAAATATTTACTATCTGGCCCTATGCAGGAAAAGTTAGCCTACTTCTGGTCCAATAAACCACTACCTTCCTCATTCTCAGTTCTTGTGATTAGAGCCGATTTGAGTTGGGTTTTCTGTCACTTTGCAACCAGTTGAGTCCTACCTGACGTAAAGATGGCCCAGCTCAAATCTGTCTCCTGACAGGGCCTAAAACACATGACCAGAGCAGCAATGGTCCTTTCATATCGTAGAGGATGGGAACTATGCTCCTGTGGCCAGAAGCTGCCACTTGCTTTCCATCAATAGGATCAAATATCTGAAACTGGTTTCCTCTAAAATCCCAGGTGTATTGTCACCATCCGGGGATGCCTCATCGACATATATGTGTGTGTCGATGTACGTATATGTGTGTGTGTGTGTGTGTGTACACACACAGTATAAAAGGATACACACAAACACATATATATTTGGTGAGAGAGCAATCGCGCTGTGGAGGAACAGGTTTAACAAGTTGCTGCCTCCACATCCTAGGGTGTGGACGGTGTCCTAACAGCCAACCAACATCATGGGATGATTGTACATGCCAGTGTTTTCATGTGTTACGTCATACAAACCCCACACCAACCTTGGAAGGTAGAAATTATTGTTGCCCCAGTTTAGAGATAAGGAAACCGAATCTCAGAGATATTAAGGAATCTCATAAAGGTTCCACAGCCAATAAGTGATGAAGACGGGATTCTCATTCAAGTCCAAACTCCAAGGACTTGGCCTTCAACCTGATGCTATACCACCAAGTCAGCAACCCATCAAAGCAGCAACTCTTTCTCCACACTGCCAGCAAAAGTCCCTTGTGGGGCACTTATTGTCCTATGTGGGTCATACGCCATCCTTGAGCCCATCTCTGGGGGCAGGGGTTGCTGGGCCTGGGTTCCATGCCCAACCATGAGCCTGAGGTAAGGCCATGCTCACCTAAATTACATGACCCAGACAATGCCAGTGCCAGCATTTCCATATAGAAAGGAATGGAAGGTGACAGCATTTTATTTTTTGAGAAACATCAATTGTCCACATTTGTTGGGGGTGGGTAGGGAGTCGGTGTTGTCTCTGCTCCTGGCCTTAGTGCTTTTATCCTTTTCCACTATCATCTTTGACCAGCTGAGATGTTGAGACGTCATCCTTAAAGCACCTTTTCTGACAGAGAACTGTGTATCCATCAGGGATGGGACTTGTAGGCAGCACCTGGGCCTGAGGCACTCTGAATTAGGATCTCAACAATCTCTGAGCAAAGCCAGTTGTTAAATATCTGTTCCCGTGTTTTTTTAAGATTTTATTTTTAAGCAATCTCTACATCCAATGTGGGACTCAAACCCACAAGCCCAAAATCAAGAGTCACATGCTCCAGCAACTAAGCCAGCAAGGCGTCTCTCAGTTTCCTTCTGATCGAGTCTGATTTAGTCCTCAAAACCAGTAAAAATATCAAAATAACCATAAGGCTATGAGAATGTACAGGAATGTACCAGAAAGAATCATCTATAGGCTAAAATCAATTAAGTAATAAGGAAGGAAACAAGTTCAAGTTCACCTCTCACTAGATTCTGGTATTCATGTCCACCCCACCCACCACCCATTTCACCCCCTCAATACACAGGATCTCCAAATTGATATAGTTATATAATTGGTATATGTCCAGGGCCTCTGTTAAGAGTTACGGGGTACCAGGCATCGTTCAAGTGCCTTGACACTTTTTTTTTTTTAATGATTTTATTTGTTTGACAGAGAGAGAGAGAGAGAGCACAAGCAGGGGGAGCTGCAGGCAGAGGGAGAGGGAGAAGCAGACTCCCTATTGAGTGGAGAGCCCACTGTTTGCGTGGATCCTAGGACCATGGGATCATGACCTGAGCTGAATCCTTAGCTTAATCGGCTGAGCCACCCAGGCACTGCTTTACTTTTTTTTTTTTTTAAGATTTTATTTATTTATATGACAGAGACAGCGAGAGAGGGAACACAAGCAGGGAGAGTGGGAGAGGGAGAAGTGGGGATCTGAGCAGGAAGCGCAATGCGGGGCTTGATCCCAGGACTCTGGGATCATGACCTGGGCCGAAGGCAGAGGCTTAACGACTGAGCCCCCCAAGCAACACCCGCACCCACCTTCACACTTTCATTTCACAAAGCTGAAATAGGAAGTTGTAGATGGGCTCAGCTGCTTAGTTTGAGGGTGAAGGTTTGCTTTAAAAAAACAAAAACAGGGGTGCCTGGTTGGCTCAGTGGGTTAAGCATCAGCCTTCGGCTCAGGTCATGATCCCAGGGTCCTAGGATCAAGCCCGGCATGGGGCTCTCTGCTCAGCGGGGAGCCTGTTCCCCCCCCTCCTTCTCTCCCTGCCTGCCTCTCTGCCTACTTGTGATCTCTGTCAAATAAATAAATAAAAAATCTTTAAAAAACAAACAAACAAAACAAACAAGAAAAAAACACTGGCTGTGGGGAGATCCTGTAGGTGACCAGCTCCCCCTGGTGCTAAACATTTTCTCCAGCTGGAAATCTCTGTTGAGGCCTTTATCTTAGGGAAATGATGGCTGTGCAACAAGATTCAATACAAGAATGTTCCCTGAAAGATCATTCATGATTGTGAGAAATTGGAAATTACACGAAAATGCCCCATTAAATTTTGTTACATCCATTCAGTGCATCATATGTAGTTGTTAAAACACAATGTTTTAAAGAATGTTTTATGACATGATGTTAATTATGTAATAGAAAATGCCTTCAGTATGGTACTGTTTTAAAAATAATGCCTGCATAAGTGTTCAGATAGGAGGTACACAAATTTGAAAATGATGGTTTTCTTAGTGTTTCACATTTATGTATGTTTAAAAACGAAAAATACACCCAAATACAATTATATAATGAACCACTCTGCATCCATTGTCCCAGTTCATTCATTATCAACATTTGGCTGACCTTGCTTCAACTATTCTTTTTTTAAAAACTGACCTCTCTCCTGAAGTATTTTATTTTATTTTAAAGATTTTATTATTTATTTATTTATTTGACAGACAGAGATCACAAGTAGGCAGAGAGGCAGGCAGAGAGAGAGAGGAGGCAGGCTCCCTGCTGAGCAGAGAGCCGGCTGTTGGGCTTGATCCCAGTACCCTGGGATCATGACCTGAGCCGAAGGCAGAAGCTTTAACCCACTGAGCCACCCAGGCGCCCCAACATACATCTTTAAAAAGGACATTTCGGGGCGCCTGGGTGGCTCAGTTGGTTAAGCATCTGACTTTGGCTCAGGTCATGATCCTGACTTTGGCTCAGGTCCTGCAATCGAGCCCCAAGTTGAACCTGCATCAGGCTCCCTACTCAGCCCAAAGTCTGCTTATCCCTCTCCCTCTGCCTCTCTCCCCACTCTCTTTCAAATAAATAAATCTTTTTAAAAAATAAAATAAATTTAAAAATATAAAAAGAACATTTCTTATGCGTTTACAATACCATTATCACACCTAACAAAATGAACACCAAACTCTTTGCATTCTGAACTACCCAGATTATATTCACATTTTCATGAGTGATTTTCTCTTCTTTTTTCTAATCGATGTCTTCTAATTTTTTATGATAAACATAACATCTGTTATTTAAAAGCAGCAATTTTAAAATTTGAAAAATTCTTTGATTTATACATTCCTTCCTCCCCAGGAACACAGTGATTACATTAAGCAATTAAATACTAAGTCTGACGGATACACAATACCCTGATGACAAATAAGAGCTTGCAACTTTTTAATAATTTAACAATTCTTCAGAATTCCTCAGAATTCTTCTCAAGGATTTGTCACCTTAAGTATTCAGGACAGAACAACATTATGGGGGGAAATCCCTTGTCTTTAAGAGAGATGCAGAGACTGGGCGCCTGGGTGGCTCAGTTGGTTAGGCCACTGCCTGCAGCTCGGGTTGTGATCGAGGTGTTAGAGGATCGAGTCCCGCATCGGGCTCCCAGCCTTGCGGGGGAGTCTGCTTCTCCCTCGGACTTTCTCCCCTCTCATCTCCCTCGCTCTCAAATAAATAAAATCTTAAAGGAGAGAGAGAGAGATGCAGAGATTGAGAGACAGAGACCGAGAGAGAAAGTGAGTGAGGCTGATTTCTGTAACAGACACGATGGAGGTACAGTGCTATCTCAAGGTTACCCCTCAGGTTCCTGCTCCCTGCTCAAAACACAGTGCAGTAATTCCACTTCTGGGTGTTTACCCAATGAAAACAGAACACTAATTTGAAAAGATATCTGCACCCCTATATTTAATGCAGCATTATTTACAATAGCCAAGACATTGAAGCAAACTAAGCATCCATCCGTAGACGAATGGATAAAGAAGATGTGAGATATATACAATGGAATATCCCTCAGCCATCGTAAAGGATAAGGTCCTGCCATTTACCAACATGGACGGACCTAGAGGGTATTGTACTAAGTGAAATAAGTCAGACAGAGAAAGACAAATACCATATAATTTCACTTATATGTGGAATCTCAAAAACAGATGAACAAACAAAAAACAGAAACAGACTCATAAATATGGAGAACAAACTAGTGTTGCCAGAGGGGAGAGGATAGGGGAATAAATGAAATAGAAGGGATTAAGAACAAACTTCCAGTTATAAAATAAGTAAATCACAAGGATGGAAAGTACAACACTGGGAATATAGTCAATAATATTGTAATAACTTTATGTGTTACTGATGGTAAATGGTAAGTACACTGATTTGGGTGAGCATTGAATAATGAACAGAATTGTCGACTCACTGTTGTACACCTGAAACTGATACAATGTGGCACATCAACTATACTTCAATAATAGTAATTTAAAAATTCCACATGACCTACCTTTAAGCAGCTGAAGCCCCAGCTTCAGTTCCTGCTCTGACAAAACTGGCTACAGCTGTGGACAGCTGTGGTCATACCCTTTCCTCCTGCCGATTCTCTTTGCTAAAAAACAAGCTGAGTAATTTAAGCATCTACAATCCAGATCTAGGTAACTCCTTTCTCCCCTGTGTATATACGAAGATGTGGTTTGCCTACAAGCAATAAAAAAAAACTGAATTCCAGCTAACGTGGGCAAATGGGAGGATTTACTGGGCCTCAAAATGCAAGCAATCAGGAGTGCAGAGTTAGAGATGAGTCTTTGGCCATGGACTCTCACCTCGGATTCTCTGTGAATGATGGTTGTGATGAGACCACTCTTCCTCCATGAAACAAGATTCATATTGTCTTTGGGGCTCGAGTTCCATGGTTTTGTTTTAATAATTAGTTTTTGGAGAATTAGACTCTGTTTCATATTACAGAATGGACTTCCTGACCCATCCAAGATCAGAGGTTTACAGACTTAAGAGTAAGGTAGCTCCTTTACTTGGGGGAGGGAAGAATATTCCCAGGGAAGAATACAGACAAGGTGAGTCTGATCAGATAATACTGTCCATCACCATACTATGTAAGGCAATTGCAATTGGTACTTCCAGTTAATAGTGTATCCTGAATGACTTCTCATGTCAGTAGATGTAGATATACTCATCTGGATGAACAGTTACATGGTATTCCTATATTCCTTTATTCCTATATTCCTTTGAGGAGACACACCAATTCCTTATTAATGGATACTTAGGTCTTCCCACCCCCTTTTCTATGGCCAACAATGCTGCATAGAACATCCCTATACATATATCTTTCACTTGTGAGAAAATGTTCTAGAATAAATTCCTGAAGGTAGAATTTTTAGATCAAGGGACATACTTATTCCCCCTACCCCCATTAAGTCTATTGAGTTATAATTTAAATACAGTGAAATACACACAAGTCATAAGAGGACAGTTCAGTATGTTTTAGACACATGAGTATACCAGTGTAACCCATGGCCCTATGAAGACATGAAATGGAACTTTGCTCCAGGCCATGATGGAGTAACAGGGACTGGATTTACCCCACTACCTTAAACAACTAAAAGAGCTGGAGAAAAAACCCACATCAAATAATAGTTTGCAGATATTAAACAATAGGTAGCACAAGACAGTGTTCCCTGAGAGATGGGAAACAAATGAAGTGGGCTTTAGGGCGCCCCAGCTTTCTGCCTAGCAAGAGGTTTTAGGTCACAGTGCAGGGAGGGGAATCCCAAACAAAGCCTTCTTACACAAGGATCTCATGGACCAGTGTTTTTGTTTCTCTTGGGTAAATTCCTAGCTAGGAGTGGAATTGCTGGGTTATAGAGTAGATGTGTTTAACCCTGGAGGAAGCTACTGGTTTTCAAAAGTGATGGGACTATTTTTCTTTCCCGCGATCAAGATTGTGGTTGTTCCTCTTCCTCGACATTTGGTAGTGTCAATACTCTTCATTTTAGTCACTCGAACGGTATTTTAGTAGTTTTAATTTGCATTCCTTTCAAGTACCAATGATGTTGAGCATTTTCCATGTGCTCACTGCCCATTTGTTTATCTCCTTTTGTGAAGTGTCCAAGTCTTCTTCCCTCTGTTTTTTAATTGGGTTGTCTTGTTGCTGACTTTTTTTTTTTTTTTTTTTTTTTTTTAGAAATAATAGCATGTCCCGACCTAATTAATTCGGGTCTTTCCAGTCTCTCTCTCTCTCTTTTTTTAAGATTTTACTTATTTATTTGACAGAGATCACAAGTAGGCAGAGACGCAGGCAGAATGAGAGAGGAGGAAGCAGGCTCCCTGCGGAGCAGAGAGCCCGATGTGGGGCTCGATCCTAGGACCCTGGGACCATGACCTGAGCCGAAGGCAGAGGCTTTAACCCACTGAGCCACCCAGGCGCCCCTGTTGCTGACATTTTGAAGTTCTTTGTATATTCTTGATACAAGTCCTTTATTATGAGATTTATGTTCTGAGAATGTCTTCTCTCTGTGGCTAGTCTTTTCATTTCTTAATGGTGTTCTTTTAAAAGCATAAGTTCTTAATTTTGACGTGGTTCAATTTATCAATTTTTTCTTTTTATGATCTGTGACTCTTTGTGCTAAGAAATATTTACCTACCTCAAAGTGTCAAAGATATTCTCCTATATTTTCTTCTAGAAGATTTATAGTTTTAGCTCGCATCTTGATCCATCTCAAATTTTGCTCTGACACCATCTGTTGAAGAGACTTTTCTTTCCACTTGATACTTTGTACTGAGAAGTATGTTGTCCATACAAGTGTATCAAAGATATGTATGTACGTATGTGTGTGTGCGGTCTTTTTTAAGCTACAGTGATAAATGTACGAGTCTATTTCTGGATTTCATCTGTCCTTTCAGTAATGCCATACTGTCTTGGTTCCTGTAATTTTGAAGTCGGCATGTACATAGTTAATATTGACAGTGTCAAATTGTCCTTCCAAAAGGTTGTACAAATTCATACCCCTACCGACAGTGTATCCCCACTCTTACCAGCCTGGGTCATTGTTAACCTTATAAATCATGGGTCTATGTCTTATTCACTACTGTGTCTCCATCACTGAGCACTGTACCCAGCATGAATGATGAGAAGCTTTAAGTTATCTATGAATGTTGCCAACACTTATTAAGCTCACTTAGTAAGTACCATGATGATGAGACAATCAAGCCATCTAGGCAAACGTTTCTGAAAGCCCAAAAGATCCGTGTCCTCAGATTAGAGTGGAGTAAAACAATAGCAACAATGAGAGCTAAATCTCACACAGTATGTATTACACACAGACATGTTGTCCTTGTTGTCATGGCTTAGACGCCCCCCCATTACAGCTACATTCCAAGTAGCTACAGGAGAGGACAAGGAAGTAAAGGGACAAAAGTGAGGTAGCCTTCTACAAGGGAAGTTTCCAGCAGCTACCACGTGACATTAAATTTACGGCCACTTTTTAATGGCATTTATGCCCACATATAGGAGAGAGGGAGGCTGAGAAATGCAGGTTTGATTTACCCCGTTTTTTTTTTTTTAATTTATTTATTTGTCAGAGAGAGAGGGAGAGCGAGCAAGCGAGCACAGGCAGACAGAGTGGCAGGCAGAGGCAGAGGGAGAGGCAGGCTCCCTGCCGAGCAAGGAGCCCGATGTGGGACTCGATCCCAGGACGCTGGGATCATGACCTGAGCTGAAGGCAGCCGCTTAACCAACTGAGCCACCCAGGCGTCCCAATTTACCCCGTTTTTAACTTATCAGGTTTGTTCTTCTGTCATGTAGAGCCCAAAGAATCCTAACTTACATACTCTATTTCCTTGAGTGGGGTTTTGATACCCAATGTGTATCCCATGGTGCTGACCCAAAAGACTGAGGGCATCCTGTTTTAAAGTTTAAAGTCACCAAATAGCAGCTTACCTTAACCATAAAGAGACAGAGGCCCACAGAAGTCTTATGGGGGAGAGAACAGTCCCATCTAAATACTGAGGAGTCCAGTAACCCCAGTTCCTAACTGGTGCCAGTCAGTCAAGATGGACCCACACCAAAAACAAGTTAGAGTTGTCAAACATGATTTTAAACATGATTGGACCTATCTCATAAAGATTCTAATGTAACTGGACTCAAGGCATTTCTATTTCAGAAACTGACCAAAAACAAAAACAAAAAACCAAAAACTTATAATGACCAAAAAAAATAACTAACCAGTGTATTCTGCCTAGCAGAATGTTCTGAAGTTTTGACAAATGGTCCTCACTTCTTCTAAATGTCATTTTCATATTGCATCTGGCATATCAAGGACATATTTTCCCATTCAATTTCAACATTATCAAACATGTATTCTATCAGCACTGCTCTAAAATGGAGATAATCATGGGAAGCGCTGCTTGCCAAGAATTATTCTAAATCACTCTCACACACTCTCTCTCACACACACTCACACACAATTTTTTCCCCACTTAATGCTCATAATTTATCCTATTGCTCCGTAAGTGGGTTTTATTACCTCCATTTTATAGATGGTAACAGTGAGCTCAGTGATCCCGTAACCGGTACGGTATACTCCATGGTCTCTCACATTCTGGGCTCTGCCTGGGGGTGAGGCCCTTGAAATTTATGGCAAACACCCAGTCCTAAGAATGTCCCCCAATGAGCCTAAATACAAGGATGAGGGAGGTGTGATACACTCTTAAGGTAAGGATGCTGATTATGCAGCATCATTCTTAAAAACTAAGAATTATGTGTAACCTAAATGCTTAAGAGTGCAGCTAACTAAATGATGGGATCATCTGTAGAGCAGATGAGGTAGCCATGGAAACTGCTCATTAGGCAATTTTATTAACATGTTGTGATGCTGAAGGGGGACAAAGTTAGGATCCAAACCACACACACATACACATCTCAACCACGTTAAAAATATTCTCAGGAGAAGGATAGTAAGGAAATCTCCCAGAATGCTAGGCTTGATTAACTCTTCTTAAGGGGATTTCAAATTTTCTGAACTTTTCTTCATTTTCCAGCTTTTCCACATGAACATGTTTATTTTGATAATCAGAATATTTCTGAGTTTTACACTTTTATGTAATGGATACTTTTGTGGTCTGAACTTTGTCAGTTACCATTAGGATTCTGGATGCTTAAGAATCTTCAAAATCTGGGACGCCTGGGTGGCTCAGTTGGTTGAGCGGCTGCCTTCGGCTCAGGTCATGATCCCAGCGTCCTGGGATCGAGTCCCACATCGGGCTCCTTGCTGAGCAGGGAGCCTGCCTCTCCCTCTGCCTCTGTCTGCCTGTTCTCTCTCTCTGACAAATAAATAAATAAATAAATAATCTTAAAAAAAAAAAAAAAAAAGAATCTTCAAAATCTTTGGGGCACCTGGGTGGCTCAGTGGGTTAAAGCCTCTGCCTTCTGCTCTCAATCAGGTCATGATCCCAGAGTTCTGGGATCCACTCAGCAGGGAGCCTGCTTCCCCCTCTCTCTCTGCTTGCCTCTCTGCCTACTTGTGATCTCTGCCAAATAAATAAAAATCTTTAAAAAAAAAAAAAAAAGAATCTTTAAGATCGTCAAAATTTACTATCTTTAAAAGGACTTCAAAGGGATGGTCACAGTATTTGCATTGAGAGCAAAGGCAGATGAAATTGGGTAAGAGACAAAAAAATGTTAAGTTCTTCTGTGTTTGTTTTGTTCCCTCCCCCCCTCCCCCACCTTGCCGAGTAAGAGAAAGGAATCTCAATAGCAAACTCCAGCTGACTGGAGTTTGTACCTGGCTGGGTGGGTACCTGGCTGTAAGTTCCATCTTCTCTTTTCTTGGGGAGAAGGGTATCTCCTGGCTTGGGGGCAGGATGAAGGCAGAAGATACCTGGCATTCCTCAAAGGCATTGAGAGGTGGGCAAATGCATGTTCCTTAAATCGGTAGAGAACAGCATCACCCCCTTCTCCTGTGCCTGACCCACATGCTGCTTTCAAGCCCAGCACACTGGATGGATAGAATTTGAGTACTGAACTGTCTGGTGGCCATTCTATGGCTTTTCAAGGACAGTGACCACATCTTACTAACTTTTGACTTCCCATTCCCTAGGAGTCTGTAGCTCATGGGTACTTATCAAACATTTGCTGAAGGCTTTCTAGGTGTGTTATAGCAAATCAGTACCAGAAATAATACAGAGCAGTCTAATCCCCATCTATTTAATAAACTATGTAATATGCTACACCAAGTTTAGTCTCCAGACAAGATGTATACGTTCCCAAAGTGTATGAAAGATGAGGGAAGATAGTCCCCTTGGTTATCAACCAGTATGGCCCTTAACCAACCCACCCAACAAACATCATTCCCTCCCTCCATCCCTCTCTAAAGAGCCACCTGTAGTAAATGAGGCACCCCTGTCCTACAGAGAGCAGCTTCTCTTCCAATGGCTCTGACGGGGATGGCAATTCCAAGTCCCTTTTCTACCTCCATGAGCAAGAACAGGGCCAGCGGAATTCCCCAGGGCCAGAGACTGATTCAGGGAGGGGCACATGGACCAAGGTAGCCAAGGTCCTTTCCTGGAATTTTTCAACATGCAGCTAGACAAGACAGTCTTTGCATTTAACAGAGTAAAAAGGAGAACCTAAGCCAGCCTCCCTCCATGACTTGAATAAATTCCTCTTTCCTACTTCAGGGTTCCATTTCTTCTTTTTTTTTAAATTTTATTTAACAGAGAGAGAGATTATAAGTAGGCAGAGAGGCAGGCAGAGAGGGGAAAGCAGGCTCCCTGCTGCGCAGAGAGCTGGATATGGGGCTTGATCCCAGGACCCTGCGATCATGACCAGAGCCAAAGGCAGAGGCTTAACCCACTGAGCCACCCAGGTGCCCCAAGGTTTCCATTTCTTCCAGCTGAAAGAATCCTATTTTTTTTCCCTTCTCCATTTCCTGATCCTTCTTTAATAAAGACATACAAATTTTAGTTTAATTTAGTGAACAATGAAGTTTTGAATTTCAAAACCACACATCAAAACTGATGCGGATCTGAGAGAGGCTGAGGAAAAGGAATGAAATCCCCGGTACAGAGGACTCCTCTGGCCTCACGGCTCATCGGCTCATCGTTCTTTCACTGGACAGCCAAGGTTGCATTCATTTTAACACCATCGCATTTATAGAATCCACGTTTTCCCACCTCAAACAAGAGAAAGCCCTAAGCAGGCAGGGCGGTGGGGGGGGGTTCTGACACCTAGAAGGAAATGGAGATTGAGAAGTCGTGACTGAAGTCTGTAGAACTGGGGGAAAATGTTCATTCGAGTGCTAGAAACGTAAATTACAGAGTGAAGAAGTATAAGTGGTGACATCTGCTTGCGTTTAGATTGGGGTCTGCCAGATAGACGTAAACTACAAGGAAAACTGAACACAGCCACTGTTTTGGACATGTACTTTATTGTATAGAAATTTCCAGCAGAGCTAGCATTAAGTACCTTTGTCAGGAGATGCCTATGGGAATCTAAGTCAGAGAACAGGGACAGGCAGGCCTGTCAGCTCCTCCTGCAAAACCACACAACACTGGGACAACCACCAGCAGGGCCTCAAGGTACGAGGTGATGGGCCACCCAAGGTACAGTCCCGCATCCCCTATGTGTGGATCTAGGTGAACAACGAAACTCTGCAGGTATAGATTTAAAGTGCGACCCCAAATGACAAATGACTTTCTTTGGCAGTACCCAATATATCATGATCAGCGTTCCTCCCCTGGATGAAGTTAACCTCCGAAGCCAGCTGACCTTCTTGTGTTTTTATTTATTTTAAAAGCAAACCAAGTGCATACAGCATCTTTTAAAAAGTCTTGTAAACGTTGCAAAGTTTTTAGGTGTTATTTATAATCTGAAGAGATTCATTAAAAAACTACTGGACTTGTTAAGACTACAAATACTAGCCCCCTTGTCCCCCCATGAAAAAAGCAGTTGTTACAAAAATATAAAAAATAGACTAGCTTCTACTATGTAACCTCTCCACCAGAAACCTCACGACTCTGGGGCACATTCTGCTTTTACCTACCATCCAACAAGCACAAGTGCAGTTTTCTCAATTTTTAAGGAAGGAATTGTTCCAAAACACTCCCTCTGTTACTTGGGACTGTGGCTACTTTCTTCACAGGGACTATAATGCTAGCAAGTAGGGAGAGTTTGCAGTTTCCTATTGCCTTCCCCTGCATGGGCCCAGCACAGAAATTTCAGCGTAGGAGGCTGCCTTCAAAGCTCATGCCTCTTCATATTCGTGTCTCTAGTTCCTTTGATTCCAGTTTGGGACTTTGTGGGTCCCCAGGCTCCTGAGCTGGCTTTGGCTTCCCTCACTGCCTACTGGGGAAGGCCACTGGTAGGAGGGGGCTCTAAGGGAAGGGACTCTCAGAGAAGCCTGCTGTTCCCAGAGCCCCGACATTTGGGGAGTGCGGGTCAGGGCCCCACCCGGCTCTGCTAATGCCATGGAAGTGGCAGGCTTGGTGGAGGATACTCCCCTGGCTGGAGAAAGGACTGATGCCCCAGGAGAGTATGCAGAGCCTGGGAGGGGAGCCAGCAGCAAACGTGGAGGCAAAACACTTGGCATGAAGTTAAAATAGTTTGATAAACTTCCAATCCAAGGACATGTACTTGTCCACAGCAGCCAAGCTACCAGGCACCTTGGCCAATTGTGAGCTAGGAAATGGGCTGAATTCAGTTTGAAACAACAGACACTACAGGAGGGAATGGTGATGAGGGCTTGACTGTGGTCAAGTCCTTGAGGATGCCCCTCCCTCACCTGGACAGTTTTAGTGTTTCCTTGTCCCCGCTGTCCCCAACAGGGGGCGATGTGTGTAAAGGCTCAACGGAGCCCTTGGTAGAGACGGGCTGCAGGCTAAGCAGGCTAACAGCAGGTGCATCCACACAACAGCAGACAGATCTGTCACAGGATGGGGATATTGCTGGGCTGTACCCTGCATCCCCGAAGTCCAGGGAGAACTGTCAGACGGGGGTCCCAGCCTAAGCCTGCTTCACCCCCAAAGCCCTCACTACCTGCTGCTCTCTGTGCAGAGTCCTCACTACCTGCTGTGTGCTCCCAAGGGGAGACCTGGCTCAACTGGGAGCCTGGCTCACACCCACTCTTCCCCTGCAGGACCCGTCAACCTTGGCTGTAGCCCCCAGTATCTGTCACAATCTAGCCTGGCACCCAGTGTAACCAGTCTGCTCCTACTTTCACCATTCTTGTCTGAGAGACGGGCCACCTGCCTGCAGGCCAGAATGGTGGGCCCTTTCTGAGCCTCCAGTGGACTTCCCGCCTCTCCTGTTTGAAGAACTAGATTTTCACACCACTAGGGGTTTTATTTCACAGATCACGGTGGTGAGTTTAGGATTTCCAGTCCTTGCCACGATTGTCATACATTCCCCACACCTTGTTTCTTCAGATCCGAAACATCTCTCGCCCAACATACCCTGGTTGTTTTAAACTCCAATGACCTTTCCAAAAGAACAATGGATTCAGAGAATGCCGGCCACATGTGCTGAGCAAGTCCCCTCTACTTTGGTTGCTTCAAAAAAAACAGGACTTGTGAGATATCCCCAATCACACTGCTCAGAAGAGAAGTGCTCCCAACATCAAGGCACAAAGAAAGAAGTCTCTTAGGGCAGAATGACAACGAAAGCGACCAGTGACCTTTGTGAGGCCTGAGGCAGAGTCGCCAGGGAAGGCAAGTTCAGTCTGGCATGGGTGGGCATCAGGGGAAAGGCCTGACTAGCGGGTCTCCCTTTGGGCCCAAGCAGTCCTCATGCATACTTCTCTAGGAACTTTATGTGGAAGTCCTTCACCTTCTGTAGAACCGTCTTCAGTTTCTCCACCGGAGGGAGGATGGTCATTCTGTCAGGAAAGAGGACAGCAGTTAGCCTGGACACAAGGTGCTCTGGAAAAGGGGAGAGGAAGGAACCCAGCAGCTCCTTCCTTCACCTGTGTTGTAGAGAGGAGGTGTGGGCAAGCAGTGGGAGGGGATGCTGGTCTTCTCTGTGAAAGCACCAGCCCCAGGACAGAATTTGGAACTTGTTGAACCACCCCCCACCCCAAATCATACGTTTTCTTTTTACCCAAGTAACACATAGGACCAAAAGCAGTAAGATGGCGGCAGAGTCTCCCTGACATGTCCACCTGTGATGGCAGGCCAGATGACATTCTGACTGGTCCATACAACTTTCTCTAGAGAATGACTTCATTTTCCTGCAGATACAGAATGAACTGTTCCTCGTGCTAGGAAGGCCCTTTTAAAATCTTAGAGGAAGAACGAACCTCTGTCACAAGTCTCCCTCCAAAGCAACTCCCAAGTTGCCATGGTAACTACCGCCTTCCTCTAACACTGCCGGTATGCTCCCTCAAAAGGCAGCCCTCTCCAGTTAACTGTTTCTTGAATGACCCACAACTTGCCAAGGTGAACCTAACTAGGGGGCAGAGGCCAACCACACATGTCTGTCCATCAGGGGCACACAGCCCACAACCTGAGTCAGGTCCTGGCTCCAAGGTGCTAACTAAGCTCATAACATTTCTTTTTTTACCATCTGCTGCAGGAGACATCGAGAGTACTGTGAGTGGAGAAGGTGCTGTTCTGAACAGAACAGACCCTGGTGGGGAAATTCCTGCTCCCCAGGCCGCCATCCCGGCGGGGTCAGCACACACTGTGCCGTGCCTCTCAGTAAGCAAAACTCATCCTACTGTTTCGGATGCGACATCTCTGCAGACTTCTGGATGAGCTCCTGAGCACCTGGACACTGTATGCTACTGCGTGCAATAGAGAAAGGACAGGGAGATAAAAGAAAACACCCCACCAGGAGTATTTCAGGTGGTACACTACAGATGAAGACGGGGCGGGGTGGGGTGGTGGTCGAACAGATGACCTTGGGATCTACCCAGTGTTCCTGAATCCCTAGACCCAGGTCTCAGCACGGCTCTGCAGCAGGGCAGAATGGGGGTGGGTGGGGGGTCTGCAGCAGGGGCGTGAACTGCACACATTGCCATCTCTGGAGCCAGCCTGTGCTCTGCCATAAGATGCCCAAGTTTTCCAAGACCAACCTCGGACCAGCCCACGGTGCAGAGACAGAGGTACCTGAAGTGATAGGTGCCTTCCCTCTGCCCGAAGCCGCTGCCAGGTACGACACAGATGCCGGTCTCCTCCAGGAGCTTCATACAGTAGAACATGTCGGGGGCCATTTTATGGGCCTGTGGGAGCAGGGCAGAACTCAGGGTTCGTGTATGGCTTTGTAAAACACACCACTGAACACTCGAAGGCCAAGTAACCACTGGAGCGGCAGGCTCTCTCCCACAGTGGGGCCCTTCTCCCTCCCGGCAAGGATGGAGGCAGGACAATGGGCGTGGCTGGAAGCAGGTGCAAGGAACAAGGAAGCTGAAGGCTGCTTCAGGATGGCCACAGGCTATGGTACTTCCGCTCCTCGCCCAGGACTGAGTTTCTTTCCCTTGGGCCCCACACCCAGGCAGCAGGCTTTGGCGGCCGTCTCCTATATGCCAAGCACATAAGCCTCTGATGACGAGGCCCCGAGTGCTGCGCCCAGGGTGGCTTTCAGAGATCAGCTCCAGGGGGCCTTTGTTCACAGAGCTTCTCCTCCTCTGGTCTGGACAACCTGCGGTATCTGCTGAATGTGTTCCTGGGCTCCAGCACCCGGGATTCTGACTCAGGGCTGAGTGGGGGAGGGCCCAGATTCTGAATGTTTAGTTGGTACTGAGGAGCTTTGGGGGGCATGAGGACAACACTTTCAGAAATACTGCTCTGCAAACCATGGGAGACTGTGGAATCTGAGAAACAAACAGGGTTTTGGAGGGGATGGGGAGATGTGTGAGCCTGGTGGTGGGCATTAAGGAGGGCACATATGAGTGGAGCACTGGGTGTGGTACATAAACAATGAATCTTGGAACACTGAAAAAATAAAATAAAATTTAAAAAAATATATTGCTCTGTCCCTTGATCCTCAAAGTAGGGTCTGTGGCATGGCCTGAGAATGCTGCACACACAGAATCCCGGGTCCTCCGCAGACTTCCTGCGCCAGCACTGGCACTGTAACATGCCCCCCAGGTGATTTTGTGTTCACATTCCAGTTTGGACAGGTGCTGCCCTAGGGCAGTCGCTGCACAGAGCAGATGCTGTCAGTTTCTTCATTGTTAAACGCATCATGCCACACGTGGGGCACCTGCCTTCTTAACACTGGAGTTCACAGAGCCCAGATCCGCTGTCTCTGCCCGCCCGGGGCTGACCTCACCTCTGCCCCTCACCACAGCATGCTGCAGGGCTGGGCTTCTGAGAGCCTGCCATCTTTATGCAGTATGCACCAGCTGGCAGAACCCTCTGCAATATTCCAAGCCCCCAGAGCCAGCACTTTTGCTCCCTGAGACAAGAACAGCCCCCAACCCAGCAATTCCAAGCAAATTCAAGTGTGCCCCAGCCCAGCACCCCAGACCTGAGCTGCCTCCACGGCTTTGCTGGGGATGAAGATCCGAGGAAAGGCATACATAGCTCCCTGCAAGGGGTTGCAATGAATTCCTGGGACTTGGTTAAACAGGTCTTCCGTCAGCTTAGCCTTTTTGGCCAGATTACCCAGGACAGACTCTTTCTCCTGAGGAGACACAGAAAACACAGGAGTCAGCGTATCTCTCTGGGCATCATGGAATGGCTCCAGCCACTAGAAATGGTCCCTTCAATGCGGGGGCAACGGAGCAGCAGGGTGAAAAGTGAGCTCGTGTGTGCATGAATACAGCAAACCAGGGAGGTGGACGAAACACATCCCTCTCCAGGAACTTCTTTCCTGGGTGCTCAGCCCCGAAGGCTGCCCACAGCCCCAGGGCACACAAGGCACCCAAGTACAGGGGGTTCTGGGCAATAGGTAGGTCCTGCATAGGTTGAGTCATGGCTTCTGTTCTTGTATAGGAGGTCCTTCCTGAAAACGAGAAAACCCCATCCCAGCCCAGAAGTGTGAATGGACTTGATCCTGGATGGAATGCTCTAGAACATGCTCCAAGGAGATGGCCCAAACTCTTCATTTTGGGGGCCATTCTCAATCTGTGTGGTGTGCATGTGACCCAGGCAAAGCAAGTCAGTGACTGGCTCAGAGGTGAACCATTTCCAGGACTGCTGCTGCAACAGGGCATGAAGCTGTGGCCTGCGGGTGAATGAAACATGGTCCACGCATACAAGAGAGTATCATTCAGCCTTTAAAGGGAAGCAAATTCTCACATGCTATGACACAGATGTACCTTGAGGGCATTATGCTGAGTGACATAAACCAGTCACAAAAAGACAAATATTGTATGGGTCCACTGAGATGAAGTACCTAGAAGAGTCCCAGTCATAGAGACAGAAAGCAGAACTGAGGTTAGCAGGGGCTGGGCGGACAGGGAAATGGGGAGTTGGTGTTTAATGGAGACAGAGTTTCAGTTTGGGATGAGGAAAAGGTTCTGGAGATCAACAGTGGTGATGGCTGTACAGCAGTGTAAATGGATTTTATGTACTAAACTGTTCAGCTAAAAATGGTTAAAATGGTAAATTTTACATTCTGTGTATTTTACCACATTTTAAAATAATGCGAGCCTGGAACAGCTGGGAATTGACTTTTGGTTACGTGACCCACACATTTTGTTTAAACTACCTGGCTGGGTTTTTGTCCCTTGCAGTTGAAAGGGTCTGAGTGGATCACTTCGACCTGCAAAGGACAGCAGTTAGGCCAAAGGCAGGCCTATGGCCTGGAAGCAATGCCATGCCCATCCTTTCCTTCTTTTCCGTCTAGTAACAGAAGCCCCCGCCCAGGTTTCTCAGGACGCAAGGCCTTTCCCTCGGGGTGTCCGCTCGCCCATGTCCATGTGCTCACAGGTGACAAAGAAGTGGTCCTCCACTTCAGAGCATCTTTACACGTTTTAATTAGCCTCATGCGGTGGTTCAGGTGCAAGAGGAGCCATGAGCGCCCCCGGGAGGCCATCTGGAGAGAGGCTGGCCATAGTGACCCAGAGTTCAACGTGAATGCTCAGGACCCTGGCTGTGGCAGTGACACAGAGGGGCGGCAGGACACGGCAACTCACCCTGTGGAACTGCTCGAAGGATTCTTCTCCAGGCACTGGGGGGTTCACAACGATGTCCATGGCAGCCTGCCCGGACACTGGCGGGCACAGCCGCACGGAGAGCAGCTTCACCAGCTGGCCTTTGATCTCAGGATGCAGGTTGATCACCTCCATGTAGCCTCCTCGGTAGCCACACCTGCAGGGTTGAAGAAGGGAGAAGGACCCGCCAGTCACAGAGAGGCCTCAACTATGGGCAGTCGGTCAGCCAGAACGTTCTGTAAGCATCCCCATGCCTAACATTGAGTGGCCAGGTGTGGCTGAGTTCTTTGCAATGGAGGGTGAACGGCAGTGACATGGACAAAGCCTGTATCACTTCCTTATAAGGAAAAAGCATGCTCTCCCCTCTTTTTTCTTGCTTTTTTCGCACTTCCTGAGACATGGAGACGCTGGAGGAGCAGCCTCAGTCTGGAGATGCCGCATGTCGACAAGCCAGAGGCCTCCTCTGTGAATGACCTCCCCTGCCTTTGGACTATTACGTCACAGACAGATACACTTTCACCTTGTTTTAGCCCCTGTACTTAGGGGCCTCCCTGTTAAAGCAGCTTCGCCTGAGGTCTAGCTAATACAACAGCCCATGATTCAGGCCCACACAGGCTCCAGGGGCGGGTCCGGATTCACTGGGGCCATGAGCAGAGCCTGAGGACTTCTGCTGCCTGACAACAAAGTCAACCCACAGGACAGCCGAGCTGAGAAAGACAATGAGACCAAGCAAGAGATCAGAGACCAGGCCCATCGGTATCTTCAAGATTCATGGACTTCTCGCCAACATTATTAAGAAAAAAAAAAAAAAAAGCCTAGGTTAGTTCAAGTCGACTTTCCATTAGTTATCACCACAAGGATCCTGACTGACACAGAGTCAAGTACATGAACGGGAGCGGAGATATGCATTGAGTTAAAAAAACAAAAAATCTTTCAGAACTGACTCAGCTACAGCAGTCACACTTTCTGGAGCCATGCCCCTTCCTCTGGGCTGTGATAAGTAAGTTCAGACGAATGACCACAGAAATGCAGACTCCCTGAGGCAGGAATCTAGTCTCACCCTCTTCTGTATACCCCACACTCTCAACCTCAGAGCCCCTGACCCAATGAGACACTCAGTAAAATGCCACTGGAATCAGCCTGCAGAACTGACCCGGCAAAGGCAAGTTCCCGTCTCAGCTCTCAGCTGCGTCTTCGGAAGCAAGAAGATAAATTCTGGAATCTCAGAGAGTTTCCCCTAACAGAGGCTGAAAGAAAGAACTTCCAGCTTAATCCTCTGCTGATGAGCAGAAAATCCACTTGAGAAGAGCAGTCTAATCTCAGGTGAGCAGATCTAAGGACTACGGGGCCTAACTCAGGACAAGGACCCTGTTAAAGGGGTAATCAATAACACAGACGGACAGATGGCTAGTTATGTGATAAAAACACTTGACCTTGAAAAATGAGTTCACAGAGAGCAGACTTATTTAGGAAAAAAGCTACACAGCACATGAGTCTAGCAAAGATAAAGCACTGCTAGGACGTGGACCAGAAGACCAGCACGAATTCACCCCTGCCCACATCAAATAAAGCCAGCTGGGCGGTTATCCCAAAGGCACAGCTCCCACCATCTGGCCAAAATATTTCTCCCACCTTCACAGTTCCACTGGCTTCCAGCTTAACAAGGGAAACCCCCTCCCCATCCTTACACCTGGTGCATGAAAGAACCCTCCCCCACCAGTGACTGGGGGCATGAATGCCCTAGTCTTCCCTTCTCAGCCTCTTCTGCAGTTTCCCCTTTTCTCCCCCACCTTCTGAGCAGTGAGGGCCTAGACCAGTAGACCTCCTGTCTGTCTACACTCCCTCCCTGTGGGAGGTCCAGGCTCAGAGATCTATCAACTCACTCACCGCATCTCCCAAACTTCAATCAGCAGGCTATCGGCCCTGAGCTGGGGACTCACACATCCAATCTCTATCTGGACATCCAATGGGCATTTGAAAATTTAACAGATCAAAAAACCAATTCCCAATCTTCCCCCCAAATCTGCTTCAGCCACAGCCTTCCTCATCCACTGATGGCAACTCCATCTTCCCTGCTGTTTGAATAATAAAACAACTTGGGAATGAAACTTGCCTCCTCTCTCACAATCGTCTTTTCCATCAAGTCCATTCCACCTTCAAATACATCAGGACCCAGGTCTCCCCTGCATCTCTGTCCTGGCCCACAGTACCTCACCTGGGTGCCAGTCTCTGTTCCTGCCCCTACGACATAGCAACCAGACAGTGTTTAGTAAAGCGTTACATCAGATGAGTTCACACCCTGCTCTAATCTTCCAATGGCTCCCATCCTGCCCAGTGATCTTGACTCCCAGGACTTCTTTGGTCTCAGCAACTGCCACTTTCCCCCTCGTGCACTCCTTTTCAGCCCCATTTCCCTGAACATTCCAGGCATGTCTCAGGGTTAAAGCACATGCTATTCCCTCTCTTAGAATGCTCTTCCCTCAGATACCTGCACAGCTCTCTCCTTCCTCCTCAGGGACCCTGCCCCTACCACCTGGCATTCCCATTTCTTCTGTTTTTGTCCACCTGACACACGACTTTACTCGTCTACTGCCTCTCTCTCTCCACTAGGCCCTAGGTGTTTGGGGCGGGGACTGCCACAGTTTGCTGGCTGCTGTCCCCTCAGGGCCGAGATCAGTATAGGGCTCACAGCAGGTCATCCGTAAGCATTAGCTGGATGAACCACGACAGGACTGAAGCAGACTCTGCCCCCAGTGCAAGGGTGGGGTGCACAGACAGCTTGCTCCCCTGGTCTCATGGCATTCACGCACTTAACCTGCCTTCCCAGGCCACTCAGATTTCAATGTTGCAGCCGCAGCCACAGGGCTGGCAGCAAACACTAGCATTGGAAGCCGTTGTAGGCCCTGCTTTCATCTGCATCATTTACTGTGCTCAAGTTTCTTTCAAGCAGAACCTTATTTTTTAAGAACCTCTCTGCACAAGAGCTGTCTTCACACCACAAGGCTCTCCTGGGGGGAGATGTGGCCTGACTCCTTCCTGCTTCTTGGATCAGCAGAGGCTGTAGTGAGGGTGTACACTGGCTGTGGGGCGGGGCAGAGCAGCACTGGTTCGGGGCAGGCCCAGAGGCAGCGGGAGGGAGGTGGAAGCCGACGTACTCGCCCATGTAGCCCTTGGAGGTAGAGTGGAAGGATGCAAGCTCCACGTTGCTGGAGTACTCGGGCCCCATCTCGTAAAGCACCTTCTTAAAGGAGTGGAATCTGCAGTCTGGGGAATAAACGTTGTCCTGGTACACCTGGGGGAGAGAACAGGACAGTCAAGGACAGTCACCCAATTTCCCCAAGAGGCCTGAGCCCATGCAGGCTGCCAACCAGGGAGGGCACAGGTGCTCAGGCTCAGCCTAGTATGCTATGACGCCCAACCTCTGATGCTATTTCCAAAACCAGCCATACCAAAAGAACCTTCCAGAACATGTCAGGAGGAAAGGCTTTGGGCTGTTATGTCCATTTGATTTCTCCCATTCACCCACACTCCAGACCTTTCTCCCTCATCTGACCTATGATGGCGTCAGGGACTCCTATCCGCCCAAGCAAGTTTTCCCCCCTCAATGTTTACCTCTTTCCCTAAGACTAATAATGAAAGCAGTTCATGTAGCTGTCCTCTGACCCTGTCCCCACTTGAAGAGCTGAATGTGTTGCTCTCTTGCCCATTATGCCCTGTCCTCACTTAGAACCATTCTGTTTTTTTCTGTCCGTCTCATCGCCAGCCTTCAAGACTGTACACATGAGCGGCGCCCACACATGCTTCCTTCCGGTCCACATAGTCTACCTTCAGCAGGCAAGCACCCTGCTCTGCCCTTGGAGATGAGCTTCCCACACTCATGTTGGAGCTCAGGGAACTGAGGCTCCTGTGGGCCCACGGGGAGTCAGCCCAGCTCCACCTTCAACAAGCTAGGCACAGCCCTCCTTCTCTTCCTCCCCCACCCCTTCCCACACCGGAAGGGGAGGAGGTCTGTGCACCAAGGTCGCTCTGCTGTCCCTTCTCTCCTTCAGAAATGAAGATTTTTAACACCTGATACTAATATAACCCGTATGTTAACTATACTGGAATTAAAAACAAAACAACAAAACAAAACTTTAGACCCATCTGCTAATCGTGGCAACCATCTGGTGGATAAGCAGTGAGTGTGTGAGTATGAGTGTGTGTATGTACGTGGGGGTTGGAGTATTGGGGGGTGCTAGTGAGGAAAGAAATGAAACCAATGTGGTAGAAGCTACCACTGACCAGAAATCATGCATAAGAAATGAAAATTGAATTTGACAAGCCCGAGTTTCTTCCTTACAAAGCGGAAAAGAATGGGCAGCTTCGGCTCCACAACTGGGGTTTCAAGGAGCAGCAATCATAAAAATAAGATTCGGGATGCCTGGGTGGCTCAGTCGGTTAAGCGGCTGCCTTCAGCTCAGGTCATGATCCCAGAGTCCTGGGATCGAGTCCCACATCGGGCTCCTTGCTCGGCAGGGAGCCTGCTTCTCCCTCTGCCTCTGCCTGCCACTCTGTCTGCCTGTGCTCGCTCTCTCTCTGACAAATAAATTTAAAAAAAATTTTTTTTAAATATATATAAAATCTTAAAAAAAAAAAAAAAGATTCCCCGTCCCCCCACGGCTACTATAAATGGGATGGTAAACACAGAACTACACAGAGGCACAGGAATGCAGCAGTATACCCACCCAGCATCCACTCTCCCCTCCAGAGAGAGAGTCCCTCGACTTGCCCTCAGGGACCTCGACTTGCTCCCCCGCTCTCAGGGGCAGAGACCTCACCCCTTGCCTGGGGCCTGGTCAGTTTGCACATTGCAACCACTGGCCAAAGTGACGGGTTCAGCGAAGGGGGTGTCACCCAAGTGGCACCAATGAGGCTCGATTCTGAGACTTTCTCGGGAATCACCAGGAGGAAATGCTCTTTCTAGGCTGGGGCGAAAGCAGGGCTATGTGTGAAGCCAACGTGGAAGGCGAGAGAATCTGAGAGAGGGTTTGAGCCCCTGGACGTTATTAACCCACACCTGTTACCTCTACCATCCTTTTTAAGTTTAAAGTGGTCTGGGTTAACTTTCTGAAGTTTATAACCAAAGACCCAAACCAATATAGGGATGATTTAGGTCACAGTCTCATAGGCTGGAACATCCTCACCCTTGGTGAGAATCACTCCTCCAACACCTAGAAAGTGGCTACATGAGAGTCAAGTCTGGCTCCCTCCCCTTTAGAAGAGAAAGCTCAGCCTCACTCACCATGGAGGAGAGCACTGAGCAACTCTTACCTCGTCAGCCAGGAGAAAGAGCTTCTCTTCCCAGGCAAAGTGAATCACATCTTCTATGCACTTTCTGCTTTGTACCTGACCTAAAAAAAAAATCCCCAACAAAACCAGAATGCAGCTTGTAATGCTATTTATATTGTCCCTTGGAATGAACCCCACCAAGAATCACTCAGGTGTTGTGTTCCCACATGATCCTTTGGGATCACCCTCCCTAGTTACTGCTCCTGACAGGGTGCAGTCAACCTTTAGGGCCCCCTGAGTGTTGGCCCCACCTGTCTGACTCACTTAAGCCAGGCACATGGAGGGAGATGTGTTTCACACTCAACTCGGGAGGGGTATGTGTGTGTGTATGCAGGGGAATGTCTGTGTGGGCTAGAGCCCAGAGCAGGAAAACAAACCTGAAGGGTTCAGTGAATCAGCTCTGCGGCCCCCACACCTTACCACACACCAACAGCAGCCAATGAAGAGTATAGGAGTATATGGCTGATGGAGAGTTCCCACAACATCTCAAAGAGGCACACACGAGCTCCATGAGTCAGGACAAGGTCTGTGCGGCTCATCGGCTTCCTTAAAGCCAATACTCAGCAGGTGCTCAGGAAGTATTTGCAGAGTGTGTGCTGAATGAACACGCCTGAGCACCAGCTCTGGGGTCTCCTGTCAGGGGCCACGTGGGAGCTATGCATTGCTGATTGAGAACGGGGAGCGCATGGCAGTCCTCCCTTTTGAGGTCTCCCCTGGAGGACTTGACTCAACATCAACAGTGGAAACTAACCCCCCCATGTTACAGAAATGAGTACAAAAAGCAAAACGGGGGGTGCCTGGGTGGCTCAGTGGGTTAAAGCCTCTGCCTTCGGCTCAGGTCATGATCCCAAGGTCCTGGGATCTAGCCGAGCCTGCTTCCTCTTCTCTCTCTCTGCCTGCCTCTCTGCCTACTTGTAATCTCTGCCTGTCAAATAAATAAATAAAATCTTAAAAAAAAAAAAAAAAGCAAAACGGTCCTCTCCCAGTTCATAGGAAATACCATGGGTTGAGGTGGGGAAGGAGCAAATGCTGCAAGGTGGAAATGGTTTCATACTTTCTCCTGTGTCCTGACACCTACTATTGGTGTGGCACTGGGAGTGTGAGAGGTGCTCCCATACTCTGCAGGAAACAACACTACAGTCAAGCTTGCTGACTACTTATCAAAGAAAGCTGCTTCCTTACTATGCATGTATGTGAGTCTATGGATATTACTTGTACCTATGGGCATATGTGTGTGTGTATCTAATATGCACATTATTTATATACATGTATGTACCTTGATGTAGAGCAATACGTAGATTATGTTACATTTTTGTTAAAAATAAAAACATTGGGGTGCCTGGGTGGCTCAGTGGGTTACACCTCTGCCTTCGGCTCGGGTCATGACCTCAGGGTACTGGGATTGAGCCCTGCATCGGGCTCCCTGCTCAGCAGGGAACCCCCTTCCACCTCCCCCCACCCTGCCTGCTTCTATGCCTACTTGTGATCTCTTTCAAATAAATAAATAAAATCTTTAAAAAATAAAAATAAAAATACCTAAAAAAAATAAAAAATAAAAAATAAAAATAAAAATACCTACATTTTTCCCTATATGAGAATATTAAGAACATGTCTGGAAAAAAGTTGTATCTTACGGAAGTATGGTATGATTCAACCAGATCTCAGCTCTGAACTATCTAAACAATGAATCAACTTCTTTACCAAAGGTTCAACTCTCCTCTTGCCAAGCAAATGCCAAACCCGGCTTCCTATGAAGCTCAGCCTTCTGGGATTCCGGAAAGGCAGCAGCCCTGGACTGTACAAAGAACCAGCCACTGTTACCACAGACTGACAGGTGGTGGCTACCTGGGGGGGCTGGGCCTGCCTGCAAACCCTGCAGGGCTTGCCTCTGATCCCACAGACTATCCTCTTAGAAAGCAAGCAAAGGGGCGCCTGGGTGGCTCAGTGGGTTAAAGCCTCTGCCATCGGCTCAGGTCATGATCTCAGGGTCCTGGGATCGAGCCCCACATCGGGCTCTCTGCTTGGCAGGGAGCCTGCTTCCTCCTCTCTCTCTGCCTGCCTCTCTGCCTACTTGTGATCTCTGTCTGTTAAATAAATAAATAATTAATTAAAAAAAAAAAAAGAAAGAAAGCGAAGATCTGAGCAGCAAGAATATAAAAACCACGGGCACATAATGCCAAGGAGCGTGCAAAGAGGAACTAAGTAAGGACCAGGGCCTCAGAAAGCCTGCTGCTCAGTAGAGGGAGTGGACCCACTCTATGCAAGTAATTCCACTGAGGTGTGCAGTGCAAACCTGAGGACAAGGACAGAGCTTGTTTCTCTCCAGTGCCTGGGAGTCCCTGAGAACATGCCTCAGAGCCAGACAGACACATGTGGTGGTGTCTAAGGGACCAGGACACAGCTGTGCCCAGCAGGGGGAGACATGAGGCCACCTTAGAGAAAGGATGGCTTGGACATCACCCTCCAGGAAGGCTGGAGAAGGGTCTTCCAGGTGCCTCTCACTAGAGGCTGAGCCAAACCAAAGCCAATTCCCCAAACCTAATGAGAAAATCTGTTGTTTGAGCCTGCCCAGGGTCCTTCCCTTCCTTGAATAACAGAGCTCAGCTGTTCTACAGGGAACTGCCTCTCTTTGCACTCCAGCAGGGGCATGGGACACATACATGGCCAGAATCTTGGTGATTTGAGTGGTTCAGGGATGGGCAGGTGACCCAACTTGGGCCAAAGAGAACCTGGCCTGGAATTTTTGTTTTAAAACTTTGGGCAGGGACGCCTGGGTGGCTCAGTTGGTTAAGCGGCTGCCTTCGGCTCGGGTCATGATCCCAGCATCCTGGGATCGAGTCCCACATCGGGCTCCTTGCTCGGCAGGGAGCCTGCTTCTTCCTCTGCCTCTGCCTGCCTGTGCTCACTCGCGCTCTCTCCCTCTCTCTGACAAATAAATTAAAAAAAAAAAACAAAAAAACTTTGGGCAAGGCTCTCCGGGGACGTTGCTCATCGGGCAGACCAGGGCTAGAGCTGCTGAAGGTCACTCCAAGGACAGAGACTTCCCGGGAAGGACTCCAGCCCAGACCTGGGAAAGGGATCGAGGTTCCTAGAGCAAGGATGCTGATTCAGGTGGGCCTCTTTACCCCTGGTCTTTACAGTTCTAGGACCCAAACCCTTCAGCCTTGAGCTACATTTCTGTCTTAAAACTCAAGAGTCCTGGCTTATTATCCCACTCCATCTTGACACCTTTCAGCCCAAGTGGTCACAGCGTGTGGTCCAGACAAGATACCCCGCTATCTCAGGTAGGTTTCTATTTTCCATCCCCCATCTTCCAAGAGCTGACTGGTATTTCACACATTTAGAACTCTGAGAGCAAAACCAGCCTCTGCCCACTCATGAAGTTACTCTTTAAAAATTACTCATATTAATATACATTCATACGATTCCTTTACCTAAAATAATCAAGTCTTTAATGCAAATATTCCTTCCCAGACAGCCAGCTGATATAGTAAATGCCTGGCTACAAAGTTACCGACCCTCTAATAGAAACTAGGCATACAGAGTATTTCCCAAAATATAGAACCTGCTAACCCAAGTTTGGACCAGTAGCATCAGCATCACCTGGGAGCTCGTTAGAAAAACAAATTCTCAAGCCCAGCCCTGCTTGATAACATCAGAGTACCTTGGAGCGGGGTCCAGCAGTTTGTTTTTTAGCAAGCTGCAGTCTGAGAACCACCGTCCCAGGGTAGTGGTTCTCATGCAAGGCACAGGGAATACTGACTGTTGGGGAGGGGGTGGGGGGGACCATCCCCAGAGACTCTGGCAGGCAGCCCTGCCTTTGGCATTTTAAAAAAGCTCCCTTTGTGATTCTAATGTGCAACCTCAATAGAGAACCCAGCTGTAGTCATTTTCCTTCCTCCCACATTCTGGTTAGACTGCGCCCCTACCCCCAGGGAGCTGATGTACATAAATGAGTGTCCCAGCCAGCCGCACCCATTTTCTGCACTCTGGAATTCAAGTGCTGCTTTCAGCTGATTGAAGCATCATTTGATGTTCCAAAGACTCCACAATCAACTCCAACATGATTTGGCCCTGACCCAATTTATCTCAACAAAGGAGGAGAGAGGAGCCCTTGTTCTCAGCATCCAAATAGCAGTGGAGGCAAATGAAGCCAGTGGCCCAGAAAGATCAAAACAGGGAGGGCTGGGCATTTGGGGTGGGGGGGGTTCGTTTTTTGTTTTTAAATATGTAAAAATAGGAGTGCTTTTCAGTTTGTTTGCTGTTGTTTTTAACAAGGCATTTCCTCCTCAGGTCTCAAAGTACACAAGTAACAGCTGTGTCAAAGAAAAACAAAAACGCACACACCAGCATTCTGACAACTGGTTCAGCAAAACAACTAGGAGTAGAGGTAAAGTGAGGCCTGTGATTAATGGGGACAGGCTGTGCATAAATAACCTCAAGGAGAGTCTTGGCAAATGCAAGAAAACTGGGAGCAGAGAGAACATCATATTAACTCTTTAGTGACCAGACATGTAGGACACCAGCTGCCCTGCCCCTACCGCCCAAGAAACTAGTGAAGAAGTGGGGCACAGACCTGTGGGGTTCCCGGGGTTGATGATACACAGCACCTTGGGGTCACAGTGGTCTTTGGCCTCCTGCACGGCCCGCCGGAGCTCGTTCACATTTAGGGCCCAGCAGTTCTCCTCATCCAGGTAATAGTTCACCTGGATGGCATCGAGCTCAGAGATGACGGCCGAGTAGAGGGGGTACTGTGGGATGGGGATCATCACACCGGTCCGCGACTTGCCACCCCCAGACACCAGGATCTTCAGGATTGTCTGCAACAGAGAAGTTCCGGCTTCCAGGAACACTGCCCATCTCCACCCTTTGGGGGCTGCCAGGAAGACTCCCCCAGAGGCCCCAACCCCAGCCTTTTACCAGCCACCCTGCTGCCTGCCTTCAGTGCAGCCCCATGTGCGCTGCTTGACCTCCCTGAGTCTCGCTGCCCCCTATCTTTAAAACAAGGTCTGCTGTGAGGAGTAAGCAAAATGAAATGCTTTCAAGTTCTTGACACGGTAGTTAAAATTAAAAGACTCGGGACGCCTGGGTGGCTCAGTTGGTTGGACGACTGCCTTCGGCTTAGGTCATGATCCTGGAGTCCCGCATCAGGCTTCCAGCTCCACAGGGAGTCTGCTTCTCCCTCTGACCTTCTCCTCGCTCATGCTCTCTCACTGCCTCTCTCTCAAATAAATAAATAAAATCTTAAAAAAAAAAAAAATTAAAAGACTCAATGCCTGTATTTTTTGAAGAGGCCTTTTGAAACAGTAGTCCACAAACTGGCCCTGTCTTTGCCCTTAAGTGGCGGGGAGGAGGGACAGGAATCTGTCTTGTTAGTAATTACCGGTGCCCACAGCTGGGCAGGCCCTGAACAAGGAAGGGATTGTCGAATCAGGATAAAATACCCATCTACTACCACCAGGTGGCGCTTCAACCCGGTTGATTCCCCGCCCGTGAGGCTCAAGGTTTGCAGGACTCGGGAGAAACCAGGCCACCGGATCCCCACAACTTACACACAGGCCAGTTCCTCGCTGCAATGCCACTGGACTCAGAAGCTCAACAACTTTTCACAAAATCCTGAGGACACCTCCTGCGGCTGCTCTAGGACCTCTGCCTGTATGTGGGCTTCTCTGGGAATTGAGAGGCCCTGACAGCACAACACAGTGGAAGATGTGAAACCTGAGCCCCAACACTGGAACCCCAACTGTCACAAGAGGCTGACTTAAAGACGGCAGAGCATTTAATGTTGCTGGGCCTGTTCTTGGGCTCCAGTAAGAGCTAAATGCATCTGAAAGGATTAAAGCACTCAACAAACAGAGAAACAAGAGCCTTGGAGGCCAAAAGACCAAGATGACCCCATCAAAGGAAGGGTCCGCACACACTCCCTGAGGAGAGAAAATAAAGGAACTGAAGGCACCAGCACTGATGAGGCTTAGGAAGGAGCATGCTCCATAGGAACGCAAGACCACAGCTCCCTCAGACCCAGGACTTCAGAGCCCTTCTGCTAAGCACACTTTGACAACAGCTCCTCTTCACCCCGCCCACAGTTGACCCCCAGCCCAAGCCACTTCCTCCCTCATCTCCTAAACACTCCCTCACATCCATCATCCCCTTCCCAGCCGAAGTTAAAACTTAACATAAATCTAATTATCACCTATCCATCTGTCGCTCCCCCCCCCACCTTCAAATGCTTCAATGGACATTGTTCTTAGGACAATGACCTAAATCCTCAGCATGGCCACTAAGGCCCTGTAGGACTCAGGCCCCAGTTGCCTCTCTAGACCACTTCTGGAAACTCTGGCCCTTGCTACATGTGCTCATTCACTCTGACTCTCCTTCTGCAAATGCACAGCCTCTTTCCAGCTCACAGCCTCTGCACATGTTGACCTGTTCAGAACACACTCTGTCCCCTGCCTCCCCGTTCATGCCTACATATCCCCCAGATCTCTGCTCAGTCATCCTTGAGAAGAAACCTTTCTACTCCCACAACTACCCCCACCCCCTGCTGCTTCTCCTGGGGCACTCTGTCCTCTTCACCCAGAAGAGAAACTGAAAGCTTGTGATATGACATTTATTTATGTGATATCAATGCTGGTCTGATAGGGCACTAGGGTGTAAGCAGAGGCCAAGTGTGTTCGGTTCCCACGATCTCCCGAGCACCTGGTACAGCACCTGGCAGAGGAGTAACACCAGTAGGAACTAAGCAAGAGAAAGGCCAATGCCACCAGAGACAGGCACCCTCGAGTGCCCATGGCTCCTCTCCAGCTAGACCTGCAGAGAGCCAACCCCTCCTCCCAGGCCTGTTTCTCCTACTGGCACAAGTTCACATCCTTATCCCTAACTAAGAAGGCTGTTCTTCACGGGGGTAAACACTGGAGAGCAAGCCACCCTCACACGTACAGAAATGCCATCACTGGCTCCTGTGGTCAGGTAAATGTTGTCGGGGTCTGCAGGCACACCGCCATCTCTCCTGGTGATGTAGGCAGCCACGTCTTCACGGATGCAATTGACGCCCTGGCTAGCACTGTAAGACCCTGTAAGACAGCAAGCAAGACAGCCACTAGAGGCAGGATGACTGGCTCTGTGGAGTTGGTGACATCCATGGAATTACCTGGGGTGGGGGCACGGAGGTGGGGGAGGTTTGGGACCCAACTCCCACTATTCTAGGCTGTGGAATCACGGCATGCTGCTTAACCACCTATCCATCCACCCATCCACTCATCTACTATCTATGCATTCGTCTACCTGCCCATCCACCTGTCTGCCCACCTACCCATTCACACACTCAATATTCACAGAGAAGCTGTTAGACGTCAAGCATTACTCCAGGCCCTGGCTTCCAATCAAATGTACCCATACCTGTTTTATCCAGCCTCCTGGGGTTTATACACATTTTGTAACATGTAAATCGCTACTGCTAGACTTGCTGTGTCTTTATCACTGCTGCCTGCACACGGCCCCACGGAGCCCGGAAGAACGGCAGGAGCCGTCTGCAGCACTGCACATGTTCCGTGTCATGAACTGGTGAGGGTCACACAGGTGTGTACATGTGCAAAAACTACCTGAGCTGTACACTAATATTGGTTCTTTTTATTATAGGTTTGTTAATATCTCTATAAAGAGTGCTTCTTTTTTTTTTTTTTTTTTTAATGTCAGGCCACTATTTTTAGGAAGCATTTGAGTATATACACTTGCACAGGCACATCTGGTAGGAGTCCCAAAGTGGTGAGGGTGAGCTCTCTGGGGAAGTGAAGGGGAGGCCAGGGGTCAGAGGTGGGAGGCCAACTTTTCACTCTATATCCTTTGACACTGTTTGAATTTTATGTCACATTTAAAGAGAACCAGCCTATTCCTTCTAAGACTACTGCAAACCTACCACCACGAGGCTTAGGGCTTCAGTGAGTATCAGTCCGGGCCCTATACCCTGGAAGACCTCATTTGCCTCAACATCTGTGCATCACTGGGCTCAGCCTTCCCTTCTGACCAGCTGCTAAGATGGAGAGGGAAGGGAGGGGAGGCTAGGCCAATTCTCTAAGGTACAATGGGCAAACATGAACATGAATCAAGTCTGGGTGGTGGGTTCAAGGTCTTTTGTTACATTATTTGGAGTATTCTAATGCATCTGAAATACTCTGCAAATTAAAATAGTGGAGAGGTACAAATGCTGGTATTAGAGAATCCCTCCTCCACAGAGTGACTGACTTGATTATTTCTGAGTTCCCATACTCAGAAACCTTTCCCTCTACCTTCTCAATGCCCTTGCTTCTAATCCATGGGGCCTGTCCATTCCCACACCAGCCAAGCCGACCCTTCTTCCTGCCTCTAGCTCATCCTCCTCGAGTCCCCAGGCCTTCACCCTTGGCAAGCTCCCTGCCCCTGCAGGCCACAGACCTTCCACCCTCTCCTTCAGCCTTTCTGTTATGCTCCAAACCACACTGGTCCATCAAAGCTCAAATCTAGTCTCTCTCTCGGGGGCCTGTCATAAAGATACCGCCCCATACTAAGCTTCTCTCCTGACCTGCATTTTCTCCAGTTATTTACTGTAGACACATGAAGCCTGCCTCCCCATGCTGACTGTACATTCCTTGAGGGCAGGGGCCATTACCTATTTCTTCTGTGCATCTCTGCTAGAACACCTATCCCTCTGCCTGGCCCACCCCACTAGACTCCTGCTTAGGACCCACTGCCCTCAGACAGATGACAACCTGCCTCCCATGGCCTATAAACCGCCATCATCACCACTGCCAAACTTCCCAGCCCCATCCAGACCTCTTCACTTGATCACACTCAGTTCTCAAACCTCGGGGCCTTAGCACACATCATTTCTTCTGTCTGGCATGCATTTGCAGGTTCTCTATTACTCACCATCCCCATGAATTTGAATCGTATTTGCTGCTTAAACCCTCCCTCTACATTAGAATCCCTGGTTATAGCCCCATAGCATAGCTCTTCTGCTTTTTCTCCAAGAACTCATGAAAATTAGAGATTAGTTTTTGTATGAATTCTTTAATTTAATGTTTGTTTCTCCCAAATCAGATCATGAACTTTTGTGAGCATAGAAATTCCATCCGCCTGGTTCACTAGTGTCCCTCAGTGCCTAGAGCGGTGCTCCGGGAGGAGATAGATAGAGGTCCTAGATAGGACCTGCATCCCCTTGGATGTCTAGATTCCACCTTAATCTTATTAAGATCCAAGATACAACCTGATAACTGAATTACTCCTCAAGCAGAAAATGAGGAACTCTACGAAGAATTTTAGGGGCGGCTGGATGGGTCAGCTGGTTGAGCATCTGACTCCTCTGATTTTGGCTCAGGTCCTAATCTCAGGGTTGTGAGACTGAGGTCCAAGTCCAGCTCTGCGCTCAACAAACACCAAGTCTGCATGAGATATTCTCTCCCTCTTCCTTTGCCCCTCCCCCTACTCGTGCATGCTCTTTCTCATATAAATAAATCAATCTTAAATTTTAAAAAAGTCATTTTATTTTTTTAAGGATTTTATTTATTTATTTGACAGAGAGAAAAATCACAAGTAGGCAGAGAGGCAGACAGAGAGGGGAAAGCAGGCTCCCTGCTCAGCAGAGCCCCATGTGGGGCTCGATACCAGGACCCTGAGATCATGACCTGAGCCGAAGGAAGAGACTTAACCCACTGAGCCACCCAGGCACCCAAAAAAAGTCATTTTAAAGGGCACGATTAAAACACAGCCAGATGAGTTCTAAGACCTTTGTATGTATCTAATAATCCTGACCTGGGTCAGGGCTGCCCTGGGCACACTGACATTTTCCATTTCCCTTACTTCTGTGGGCTGGTAGGCTTAGTTGACAGAACACCTCCCCCAGGATAACACTGCCCTACCTCCTGCAATGGGCAGGGACTGCTGGTGACCCTCAAGGACAGGGCCTCTCCACACCTGACAAGGGGCTTTAGCACATACATCAACCTCCTTCAAAAGCCCAGGAGCTGAGTAGAGTACTTCCTAGCTCAAGGAGGAGGAGAGAGGCTCAGGGAGTACCCACCTCACTTATCCTCATAGGGTCCTCAGAACTCAGTGCAAGTCCCCAAAACCCCACACACAGGCCAACTTTCCTCTTGCTGTAACATCCCAAGTGGGGACTCACATGAACACGGCCTCCCCAACTCCGTTCTATAGCCCTGGCTGCCAAAGTTGCAAAATCTCGAAGCTTCCTGCAGGGAACAGAGAAACCCCCTCCCCGCCACATCAGCTGGATTCCCATCAGGCATGCAGATGACAAACACTCCCTCCCCTGCCTCTCTTCGCAGCTTCCAGGAATCTTAGGCCCACGGCCACAGGGTCTTGGCGCCTTTGTCCTGTGGACTGGGCAGAGGGCACAGGAGGAAGAGCCTGCAGGCTGAGCCTTCAGGCTGCCGGGTTGTTCTCTGACAGCTTGTGGTTTCAGCCTTGCCAGACAGGGTGCTAGCCCACACCCTCCCCAGTCTGGCAGGCAGGAAAGCAAGGGAAGTTGGTCCCTTCCTGAGAGGGACACCCTGAAGGACAGTGACCAGACTCAGACAGAGCATGGTGGGGTGAGCACAGCAAGGAAGATAAGCACAGGGCTGGCATTAAAGGGAAAGAGTGGGGCGCCTGCGTGGCTCAGTGGGTTAAAGCCTCTGCCTTCGGCTCAGGTCATGATCCCAGGGTCCTGGGATCCAGCCCCACGTCGGGCTCTCTGCTCAGCAGGGAGCCTACTTCCTCCTCTCTCTCTGCCTGCTTCTCTGCCTACTTGTGATCTCTGTCTGTCAAATAAATAAATAAAATCTTTTAAAAAATTTTTTTAAAAAAAGGAAAAGAGCAGAAAAAGGGAGGGGAGGGACAGAGAAATGGCAGAGAAGTAGAAGGTAGCTGACCCTCTGCTGAGCAAGCTACAAGAATCCCTCTCCCACATTCCAGAACATTCAGGCACGTGTCCTAAAAAAAACTCTCAGAACAACTATTTTTCCTGGGGTGAGGGAAGTTGGATCCCCTCTGTAGGCGTGGGGCAAAGGAATGGGGCAAGAGCAAACAGAACAAAGAACAGGAGATGAGAACAAAGAGCCAGAGGCCCAGAGACTGGAAATCCATCTCAACAGCAAAAGGAGGGAGAGTATCATTTTCACATCTGCAGGGGCCAAATTCCAGGGCCTCCCTCCATGGAGTGCTCCCTCCTTAAGGAGGCAGATGGCTGGGCGTGGGCTTCCAGCAAAGAGGACCGAAGGCCAGGGAGGTGGGAACACAAGGAATGGGAGGGTGGACAGCACTGTCAGAAGGAAGGAAGCCATCAAACAGGATTCGCAGGCATCTCACAGCACTCTCCTTCCCCAATAACTGACCACCTCCTGCCATGGCGGTGACAGACAAGAAGACTGGACAAAGCCACGCACCACACTTCACCCAGCCTGTCACTGAGGCCCATCACTGGGTTAAACCCTCTGCTCTGAGGGGCGTCTGGGCGACTCAGGTTACCCTGATTCTTGGCTAAGATCATGATCTCGGGGTCCCGGGGAGTCAGCTTGAAGATTCTCTCCCCTTGCCCCTGCTCTCTAAAAAAAATAAAACTTTAAAACAAACACACCAACGCTCTGCTGACAGAAGGGTCAGTTACTCAAGCTGGCTTCCAGATGTGAAACCAAACTCCAGGCCAATGGAGGCTCCTGCAGCTTAAGTGCCCTGATCCTCCAAAAGATGGCGGCCTCAATGCTCAGCTAACAGGAGGTTCACAGGGCAGACACGAAGAGGAAGACTGCTTTTCATTTACTCTGCGTGTTACCATCCTGTACACATTCACACACTCACATGGACAACTCTCCACTCGGGGCCAGGGCCCAAGCCCACGCTCAGAACACACGTTCATCTCGTGCCCTCCGGGACCTGATTATGGGGGGCAGGGGGAGGGTGCTCACCCAGGCTGTTCCCGCCACAAGCCTGTAGGATCCGCCGGGCTCGCTTCTTAGCATCTTCTGGGAAGCTGGGGCTGTCCAACAGGTTTGGGTAGGTGCAGAGTGCCATCACCTGGGGGAAGAGAGGCGCGGGCTGGGCTCCCAGAACCCCCAGCCCCAGGAGCCCAGGGAGGACCCTGAACATGGACACTGTGATGACCGCAACTCCAGGACATGCCTCTCCACGAGGGCTCCAGCCTGGGGGGAGCTTGGGGTGGCTGGGGAGGAGCATGCTGGGCTCTTTGCAGCAGGAAATGCTGAAAGGTGGGGTACATCATGACCTGGGCTTGGGACCCAAAGGGAGAGCTGCCAGAAGAGGAGCCGGGGAACAGGAGGAGTCTGCCCCTTAGACCTGGGCCCTAACTCTTCCGAAGAGGACAGCAGTTCATACACCCAAGGCCACAAGATCCGGGGGGCTCCTGAGCAGGCAGGTAAACCCCAACTGAAAGGAGCACAGACCTCTTCCTAACTCACAGACTGTGTGTCCTCCCCCACACTCTCAACCCCTGCCCCCTTTCTCACCATCAGCCCCTTTCCTGGCCAGAACTGAAAGCCGGGTCAGTTTCCCCATCTCTGTAACAGAGAAAATCACCCTAACCTCACAAATTAAGAGGATTAAGCAAGGAAATGTTTGCAAAAGTGCCGGTAAACCCCAGCTCACTGGGCAAGTCTAAGCTGGCAGCACAAAAGCTGTGCCAAGAGCCCTGAGAGGACGCGAGGGCTCGTGGCTCTGACACCAGCTGGGTGACTTCAGGTAGGAGCTGGCTTCCTGGTGCCTCACTTCTTCATTTGTACAATGGGCAGTGACCCAGCCTGCCCTCCTCCCATGGGCACTTGTGAAGAGGAGAGATGTGTGAAGGCTGCGGGACGCCAGCACCAGGTAGGAGAGGCTGGGTCTGCCATAGCCAGAGGCAGAACCGGATTTGGGAACATGTCAGCCAGCCAGAGAAGGCTGAGTCTTCACGCCCAGAGCCCCAGGCACGTGTGGGGAACAGCTTTTGCTCTCTCCTCCAGAGCTGTGTGACTCTAGGACACTCAGGGCCCTCCAGCCTTCTCCTGCCTCCACTTCCCTGGCAGAGCTGCTCTGTTTGGTCTGATCCATTTCCCAGCTTTGGGCCCACTTTGGGGCCTCATCTGTTCCCAAGCTGCTGGTATGCTCCTGAGCTCACCAGCAGTGGCCACGGGAGGGGAGCCCCAGTAATGCTCCTCGGCTCAATGCCAGCCTCGGTTCTCTTCCCCAGACCCTGTGTGAACTCCCCAAGCTAAGTCAGGTCCCTGTACCCCTCCACCAGACAGTAGGGAAGGGTCACCCCCGCTATGCCAGCCCCTGCAGCAGGCGAAAAGGGCAGGGGCCTCCGGTGCTCAGCTACCCTGCTTGCCCAAGCCTGTGAACCTTAACCACGTAAGGATCACATTTTGCTCCATAGGAAGCAGCTTTCGCCACAGCTGGTCTCTCCCTCCGTGCAGGAGGCCCTTGGCATTTTCCCACCCTGTTTTTCTCCCGCCAGCCCACCAATCCCACAATTTCAGTCCATGCAGCATCCTTGCAGTTGGTGCCCAACTGGAAACACGAAACCCCACCTCAGGAGACCTTAGGAGCAAGATGGGCCACATCAGCAAGGCAAGCAGGAGAGCAGCAGCTGACAGTGGTCACCAACCCCACACTCTCCTGTGGGCCAGGGGTCAGCACTTCATACTCAATGTCACACTGAGGCCCCCAGCTGTCCTCCAAGGCCATGCTCTGGTGACTTGCCCTTACTCAAAGCCACCCAGCTGGTAAGTGGCAGAGTCGATGCTCAAACTCAGGGTGTCTCACTTGGGATGAAAGTATCTGGACCCCGGGGCACCTGGGTGGCTCAGTCATTGGGCATCTGCCTTCGGCTCGGGTCGTGGTCCCGGGGTCCTGGGATCGAGCCCCACATCTCGGCGGGAAGCCTGCTTTCCCTCTCCTAGTCCCCCTGATTGTGTTCCCTCTCTCACTGTGTCTCTCTCTGTCAAATAAATAAATAAAATCTTTAAAAAAAAAAAAAAAAAGAAAGTATCTGGACCCCAACATATCACCTCCCAGCCCACTGGGCCTCTACCTCTCCAAGCTGCTTCTCTGACGCACTTATCAACCAAGCTCTGATCTCAGTATCCGAGACCACAGACTACGGAAGGGTATCCCTAGGAGCCTCATATGCAAGAGTAACCCCAAAGTGAGTCTAGACATTCTAGACAACTTTGGAAGGGGAGGAGACTGAGGGAGAGACCCAGGGCACATCAGGCATCAGAGAGGGCCGCTACTTCCATGGCACCTCCCTGTGGGATTCTGGCGCCTGCTGCGTCCCGAGGGGGCCGGACAGAGGAGGAAGCAGGGATGAGAGGAGCTGGCTGGCCCACCCAGCTCCAGCTCCCTGCTCTCCCAGCAGCCTCTGATCCTGAGCGCCAGCTTACCTGTCGGAGGAAGGTTATTGGCTGCTGGCCCATGGCCTGGGCATCCCCGATGTTGGCACGGATGACTTCAGTGAATGGTTTTTTGATACCCTGAGCAGAGAGAAGGCAACAGGTGGTTACTTGGAGACTCAGAGATCCTGGATTCGCCAAGCAATGCCCCCACGGATATTAATAAACACTCCTATTTTGAGCCTTACCAGGTGTCAGGCATAGTGCCAAGCCCTTGACATGGCTCGCCCCATTTAACCTTCACCACCATCCCATGAAGAACTAGTTTTAATCTCATTTTACAAATGAGGAAAATGAGGCTTCAAAAGGCTAAGCAACTTGTCCGAGATCATGTAATTCATAAATACAAGTAGTGGGATTTGAAGCCAGACTCCAAGATTACTCTTCTCAACCACTATGCTCACCACCCCCCACTTTCTAAGAAGGCTGCGGGAGCTCTCCTGGGCTACCAAGCACCCCGAGGCAGCTGCAGGTCCAGGGCCTGCCAGCCAACTTGGCCTGGGAGGGATGCCTAAAAAGAGGACCTTGGGGCAAAAGTGGTAGGAGGCAGGGGTCAGCAGCAGAGGCCCCCAAACATCAGGGAAAGGCCCCCACAACTTTTCCCCAAGCACAGCTCTACCTTTAGGCTCCACCTAAATAAATGGCCGGGGTGCCAGAGCCACCCTCCCCTTCAGAAGATCCCCAATCAGCAGGGACTTCTAGGCTTGTTCCCTTGCAACCTGGTTTTGCAGAATAAAGAATGTGGGCTGATTTTCACTTAAAAAAAAAAAAAAAAAAAAGGCACCAAAGATGGAAAGAATGGCTGCAGAACTCTCAGTCACCGTCCAAGCAATGTGTTCAACACAGGAAGGAGGTCCCAGAGAGGAGGGGCTCAGAGACCTGTCAACCCCAATGTCATGGGGGGCAGGGGTGGGGTGACTAAAAGACTCCTGGCTGCTGAGAATGAGAAAATGCACTCCGGACGGAGGTTTTCGGGATCTGGAAATATGGGGATTCCAGAGCTCCCAAGTCCAGAATTTGCCACTAGAAGCGTAAGAATCAGCAGCAAGTTCAATGACCCCCCGCAGGGTGCTGAAGGATTATCCGAGACAAACAGTGCAAAAGCACTTGGCAGAGTACAAACATCATCATCTTACAAAGCCGGACCAGGGACTAGGTTGGGAGGGTCGTGGCAGAGGAAGGCGGCTGTGGGGCAAGGAGGGGGCAGGACCAAGGGGTGGCCTGGATGGAAAGCCTGGCCACCTTCCCATCTCCAGCTGTCCTTTCCTCAAGGACATGTTAAATTCAAATTTTAAAAATACAAATTCTATGTGTTTTTATTTAAATTCAATTTTGCTGGGGCACCTGGGTGGCTCAGTGGGTTGAGCCTCTGCCTTCGGCTCAGGTCATGATCTCAGGGTCCTGGGATCGAGCCCGGCATCAGGCTCTCTGCTCAGCGGGGAACCTGCTTTCCCCTCTCTCTCTGCCTGCCTCTCTACCTACTTGTGATCTATCAAATAAACAAAGTCTTTTAAAAAAATAAATTCAGGGGGCACCTGGGTGGCTCAGTGGGTTAAAGCCTCTGCCTTCGGCTCAGGTCATGATCCCGGGGTCCTGGGATCAAGCCCCACATCAGGCTCTCTGCTCAGCGGGGAGCCTGCTTCCTCCTCTCTCTCTGCCTGCCTCTCCACCTACTTGTGATCTCTGTCTGCCAAATAAGTAAATAAAATCTTAAAAATAAATAAACAAAAAAATAAAAAATAAATTCAATTTTGCTAACATATTGTGTATTATAGTTTCAGGGGTAGAATTTAGTGATTCATCAGTTGCATATAACACCCAGTGCTTATTCCATCAAATGCTCTCCTTCATGCCCATCTCTCAGTTACCTTATCCCCCTCCAGCAACCCTGTTTGTTTCCTAGAGTTAAGTGTCTCTTAGGGTTTGCCTCCCTGTTTTCTAAGGTTCTGACCCTTGTCTTTTCTCCAACTCCCACAATGTGTGAATTAAATCACCTTTAGAAAACTTTGCCTTTTCAAAAATCAATAATATACACCTTAAGTAAAAAACAGTGATCTTAAGAGACAAAAGTAGCTGGCAAACAAGTTTTTCTGACCCTCATCTGCCACCCCTAAGACCCTTCCATTTATCTGGCTGTTCTGGAACAAGAAGGCATGGGGTGGGGAACAGAGCCGGCTGGGGAGGGTGTCTCAGAACTGGCCATGGACCTTCATAAACAGGGCTTGGTAAGTCTCTAAAAGCCTATGGGGTGGGAGGGGGCTTTTAAATCCCTGTGTCCCTTCTGCGCAGCTCTTCAGGGCTGGTCAGTATGAGAAGAGGTCCCAGCTTAAGTGTCCTGAGGGCCAAGGCCCGTGGGTGGCACCACCCTCTGCTCCAGGGCTAGGACAGGGGTGAGAGCAGGACCCTGGAGACAGTCTGAGAGGGATGTGGCTCAGGGCTCACCCCACAGGCAGGAGGCAGGAGGCTGGGTGCGGCGGAGGGGCCAGGCCACGGTGTACAAAGGGGTAGGACTGACTCACCCTCACTGGCACTGGCCTGAGCTCCTGGCTCAGGTCCCTCTGTCAGCCTGTGAATTGCCACAGCCCCCTGGGCCTGGCCAGCTGAGCACAGGTAATTTCTATGGTATGGGCACAGTTCATTCTTTGGTAGGGATAAAATCCATCACAGTCGAGGGCCAGGAACCAACACCCAGCTGTGGGCCCTCAGCCAGCCCCATACAGGGAAAGATATGCCTGGAACAGAGCCCTGGATGTTCCTTTCCCATGCCCGCCCCCTACACTGCTCAACCAATTCAGGGCCTGCTGACAAGAGCCCGGGAACACTGCGCATCTCTTTTCTTGGGTCTAGGTGCCCACAGGCCCCAGACATGTTGCTGTGACTGAGGAGCTGGGGGTGGGGGTGGGGATGAGCTGGCCCCTTCAATGGGCAACGGCAGATCAGCCTGCCCAGCCAAAGGCCCCCGTATAAAGGAGACTGTTCTGGGGCAGATTCTTACTTAAAGCACTGAAGGTCCACACGGGATGGGAAATAACAAGGAGCCAGGGACTGACTCCTGCCCACAGTGACTCATCCAGGCCTGGTTGGCACACCCAATAGTGACCTTGCCTCAGCCCAGCCCCCAGGAGCCCATCAGGTAAGCAGATAGCATCCCAGTTTCCCCTCACAGTATCCAGGAGCACATCTAGATAATCCACCTGTTTACATCACACCCAGAGCTGCCTCCCTGGGCTTGGGGGCGGGGTGGCATTGAGATAATGTCCTACCCCAGAGGAACTCCTTTCCCTCCGTTCAGCTTAAATAGGGATATGGGAATAGGCCCTCAGGCTCAAGGGATGACCTATTTCAGAGGGTGTTAGCAAGAAGGAAAAAGACAATCAATGGCCTTCCCAGGGAAGAAGCAGGCATGACAGTTGATGAGCTCCAAACAGAATAATTCATGACAGCCAGGCTAAGGCCCAGGCAAGACAGAGCACATACTGCAGAATGCACTCCCAGACCAAGAGAGGCTCAGCATGAAGGCAAGGAAAGGGGATTCTTTGGTGCTTCTCCTCAAGCAACTCTCATTAGTTTAAGAAGAGGGCTCTTAAGAGTTGTTTTTTTTTTAGGTTTTATTTATGTATTTATTTGACAGACAGAGATCACAAGTAGGCAGAGAGGCAGGCAGAGAGAGAGGAGGAAGCAGGCTCCCCGCTGAGCAGAAAGCCTGATGCGGGGCTTGATCCCAGGACCCTAAAATCATGACCTGAGCCGAAGGCAGAGGCTTTAACCCACTGAGCCACCCAGGCACCCCAGCTCTTAAGAGTTCTAACTGACTTCTAGCTGTTCTCATCTCAAACTAGTCTTCAGAGGAAATAAATTGGTCCATTTTGCAGAGGCAGAAGAAAATGAGCCCAAGATACTCTGAAAGACTTCTCTGAGGCCCACAGCATGTAAAGCAAAGCCCAGGGTGTAGGTCCATGGTGACCTGGACAGGGCGGGTGGGGGAGGGTTTGTTCCATCAGAAGCCAGCACTACCGATTTGTTTTAAAGGAGCATCTGAACACTGAAGAAAATGACTGTGAGATTTCACCACCTGTGCTTGGCACAACCAGGGTTTCTTAGTTCTCAGCTAACTATAACCATGTGCTATATAGCACCTTCCATTTTTACCAGTGTAGATACAGCACACACTGATTTTAACGGTCACAATCAGTTTTCCCCTCTATTTATGAATGTTTCGCCCCAACTGTGTGTACTTTACAAACAGAAGTAGAGCCATTCCTGTCTCTACTTGTGCCAACTTCCTCCCCTCCTGCAATAAAGGAAAAAAGTAGTAGGTTGAGGAAGAACTGACAGATCTTTTCAAAACTCCTACTAATTGCAGATTATTTTTAAGTGCTGCTCCCAGTGAACACCAGGATCTGAAAAGCTAATAGTTTCTCCCCATTTGGAGCTTGGAGCTGCTGTCAGGGAGAAACAGGGCCTCTCTGAGAGCACACAGACAGGACTGGAGTTGAATGGCCCCTTTCACACCCACTTAACCAACATCCCCTCCCCCTCCTGCAGGCTTTCCTGAGCATTCTCCACTCCTATCACAGATGGAAGGAGGATGGGACTTGCTGGGCAAGCCACCTCAAAGTCAAACACCAGAACCACGTGTCCAGCCAGTGAGTACTATCTGTAGAGCACCTGGTGAAATAATTCCAAAAGGCAGCATAAAGGCCAGGACCCCTTCAGATGGATAAGAGATACAAAAGTCAGGGCAGGGTATTGGGGGGGGTGTGTCTCTGGGCCTACCAAGCCACCTCTCTCCTTTTATAGACTAGGGAAACCAAAGCCCAGAGATGGTAGGAGATTCACCCCAAGTCACCCTACAAATCCTTACTTGTCCCATCTCTACCCAAACTCTTTATAACATCAGTCCCATTTTGACCACTGCAGTTCAAAACAGAGGTAGAAAAAAAATGAAGCTGTGCAGAGCCAAGCCAAAAAACAAAAAACAAAAAACAAACAAAAAAAGACAGGGAAAAATATGGCTCTCTCAGAAGGGGCACTGTGTAAGCTAGCAAAGTAGATACAGGGGGTTTCCCAAAATGAAAGGTTTAAGGGAGGCTCTGCTGGCTTGGCTGAGCTATGTCTCTAGGAGCTAGACTAGGACAAAGTGAGAAAAAAACGAGAAGGCGTTAAGTTTGAATGAAAGCACCAGAAAGGAGGTGGCCAGAAAACTCAACTTACTTAGGAGTAGGCTATGGGAATGTGCATCGTCCGTCCCAGAAATCACAGGGTGTTTCCAGCTTAAATGATCAAGAAATTTGTTCACCTCCATCATGGAACCATGCCCTAATGGAACCCTTTCAGGGTTCCCCACTTCACACCAAAACCCCCACTTTGCACCAGAAAGTCCTGAGCCCAGCACCCAAGACTCCAGCCCACCTTTTCTGTCTCATTCATCTCCTGTAACCCCCTGCCATAGTGCCGCTCTTCAAACAGCACCAACCCCTGACCCAAATGCCAGAACTGCCCAACCTTCCATCTTTGCTCACAGCTCCCACCTGGAATGCTCTCACATTTTTCTCTGCCTGCTAAAAAATCCCACCAGTCCTTAAAAAAAGTGGTGGGGGAGAGGCTCAGGTCCACAGAACAGGTGGGCAGTCAGCCTCCTGAAGACAAAGACAGGATACCTTTCTGTCCTAATCATCCTCATACTTCAGGGAGCCCACACCCAAGCTGCTATTTAGCAAAAGATGGAGAGAATCCTTGGAGCCTTTACCAGCTCTGAAACCAGAGGAATTAGCTTAAGTGATAAGCCCGGAACAATTTAATCTCAGCTTTGTTTTAACAGGGAAAACTGTTATCTCAAGAATAGGCAACTCCAGTCGGCCAGACAGTCAAAAGGAGCAGAGTGGCAAAACTCGTGTTTTCTGTCCCTGTCCCACTTCACACCTTGAGCCAGGAAAGCACAGGAGCCGAGCCAGCCTTCTGAGGGCCAAACCTTAAACTTAGCCTTGAAGAGAGTCAGAGGGAGACACTGGACTCTGACTAGTTCGGCTCACTATTTTCAGTCAGGAGAACTGGGCATCCCACCACTGCTTCCTCCCATACATTCATGGGACACTAAGTGATCAACTCACCCCACAGTCACCCAGTTCTAGAGCCTCTGAGAGCGCAAGATCAAGGAACCCTCCCCCACCTACATTCTGGGTTAGAACTATCTTACGCAAGCAGCTGTTTCATCAGATCTTAGAAATCTTAGCGGTGTTTGCCTTTTTTTTTTTTTTTTTTTTTTAAAAAACACTGCCTCTCTTGACTCGGCCTCCTGAATTCCACTCAGGTTAGAACTGGTTATCTTACAGTGGTATCTCTTACACACACCCAGTCACCCTAGTTGTAGGAAGAGAAGAAGAGAAATCACTCCTGGGGATGCGGTCACTTTTACATGCAACTACAAACGAAAGCCAAGATTGCAGTTAGCCAGCCGCCAAGACAAAGTTCAGGGCCATCCTACCAAGGCTCCAAAGGCTCAAGACTTTGACTACCCACTGGGGAGGAGTGTATCCCCAGAGACCAAAATGTGGGGCCAATCAAGGTTTCAGTGAGGCCGGAATCCTTCAGGACCCTCCTCCACTCTTGTTATGGAATCCGTAATTACTGGCAGAACGACCAAAAAGGTTTCAGAAAGAAAAAACGCTTTGGGAACAAACCTAAGTCTTAGAGCCTTCCCCCCGCCCCCGGCCCCCTCCTCCTACCTAACATGCCATCCTTCCCAACTCTCCCATCCAGCACCCCCTTACACCATTCCTCCATTTTATTTTCTTCAAAGCACTTATCCACTATCTGAAATTCTCTTGTCTCTTTCTTTACTGGTTGATGTTAACCCCCCCCCCCCCCAAGGACCTTGGTTCCGCCGCGGGTAGGACAGCCACATAACGTGCAGTGCCTGGCACTACCGGTCGCTCAATTATAATTGATGAATTCAACTCAACAAGTGAGCCGTATCTGAGGGCCTTACGTTGTGATAGGTGCCGGGCACCAGTGGGTGAAGGGATAAGAGGAGGGCATTCTTGTTTTAGCCCACCTTGGCTGAACGAAGGAGCTGGCCACCGGGATGAGAGGAAGCCCCAGCGGGTGGACCCTAGCCTCAAACAGCTACTGTTCTCCCTCCCCCACCCGACCCGACAGTTTCGGCGACCCTAGCCTCCCTGGGCCCTCCAGCCCCGCGGACCCAGGCGCCCGCGCTCACCCGCTGCAGCTCGAGCTCGATCTCGCCGGCCTTGAGCACGATGGGTCCCCGCACCGCATACTCCACAGCCTTCACCTGCGGGTTCATGGACTCAAGCGTAAGGATGCGCTCGCGCCGGCTCCGCTCGGGCCGCACCTTGAGCACTGCCGAGGCCTCAGCGGCCGCGCTGCTCTGATTACGGCTCCACCGGCCCGGGGTCCGGGGGCAGCAGCCCCTCCGGACCAGTGCCGCTGCCCGCTGCATCGCGCGCCCGCCCAGGAGAACCTTGACACTAAAAGAATAAGAACAAACATGTCGCACACAGTCCAAGGCGGGCACCAGTGCCCCCACCCCCAAGCCCAGCCAAAGGGCCCTTTCAGCGAGCGGAGCCAGCTTGGCTCCGGGGCCGGGCGCCCATCCCCCGGCGGCTCGAACCCTTCACCGCGCTACCACAGAGCCAAAGCAGTTTTGCAAAAGCTGCGCCCAATGCACGAATGCAACGTGCCTGCTGCCGCCGCCTGGCCACCCCTAGCTGCGCCCAGCTAGCGCGCGCGCCTGAAACTGGCCCCGGGCTTCGGCGCCCGCAGCCGCATTTCAGCACCTAGAGCCCGCACCACCGGGCCCCCAGCGCTCGCACACCCACAGCCGGCGAGTCCGCCCCGGGCCTGCCCACTGGCTCCTGGGCCTTGTAGTTCCCTAGTCCGCTTCCAGAGCCGATGTGGAAGGTGGTTGAACTACAAGTCCCATAGTGCGCCGCGCTGGCCAGATAGGGGGCCGGGCCGGAGGCGGGAACGGTCTTCAGACTCTGCCGGGGGCTGGGCGGGCTTTTTGTCCCCGGCTCTGGGGCTGGGGAGCTGGGCGGGGGCTGGGCCGGGGGCTGGGCCAGGGGCTGTCCTTTCAGCCTCCTACGAATTTGAGCTTTTTGCAGTGTGTCTGGAAGCGCATCCCTCCCTCCACGACATCCCCCCACCCCCCATCCACTACCGAGCACCTGCGAGGAGACGGCTGAGAGATGGTGCAGTCCGCGCCCGGGGTTTCATCATCCAGGGCCCGAAGGTGGCAGTGGCCGCTCAACGGGAGCTGGTAGGAAGTGGAGCTTAGGAATTTGGGACCTGACTGCCACTCTTTACCCCTCTGAACGTCAGCTTCCTTGTCAGCAAAGCGGAGATCTGTCCCTAGCCTCTAAGGGTGGTTGTGAGAATTAAAGGATCAGCACCAGGCAGGTACCAGGTGGTCAGCCTTTTCCTGACTCCATCTGTAGCACTTCCCTACCTTCATTACCTCTGTATTTCCTTGCAAGCATCTGAAATTCTTATTTAGATACCTCTTACCGGCTTATGATCACCTCCTGCATTCACCACGTTAGCTCCAGAAGGGCAGTGCTTCCTCTTCATCCTATTCATAGCACCTTTAAGGGTTCCCGGCAGATAGGTAGGCACTAGTAAATATTTGTCGAAAAATTTTTTTTGGCAAAGATATTACCAGGCAGGGGCGCCTGGGTGGCTCAGTGGGTTAAGCCTCTGCCTTCGGCTCAGGTCATGATCCCAGGGTCCTGGGATCGAGCCCCACATCCCGCTCTCTGCTTGGCAGGGAGCCTGCTTCTCCCTCTCTCTCTGCCTGCCTCTCTGCCTACTTGTGATCTCTCTCTGTCAAATAAATAAAATCTTAAAAAAAAAAAAAAAAAGGTATTACCAGGCAAAAGCACCTTGGCTCCCCCAGAGTGAGTGCAGGGCAAGAGTCGGAATGGAAAACACCGGTCTGAGAGACCAAAATCCAGAGAGCCAGCGGGAGAAATCACTTTCCCTCTCTGGGCCTCAGATGTCTATCTGCAAAGTAAATTGGGTTAAATGCCCCTAAGGTCCCTTCCCTTCTTGGAAATTCTGTGTCTAGGTGTTTTCCTGCAGAAGAGCAGCCTTTTTCAAAGCTCCCTCACCCCAACAAACACACACTCAATATTAGATTTGTGAAAGTAGGGGGCAAGAGGCACTTTAAAAACACAGCAGTGGGGGCGCCTGGGTGGCTCAGTGGGTTAAGCCTCGCCTTAGGCTCAGGTCATGATCCCCGGGTCCTGGAATAGAGCCCCGCATGGCATCAGGCTGTCTGCTCAGCAGGGAGCCTGTTTCCCCTTCTGTCTGCCTGCCTCCCTGCCTGCTAGTGATCTCTCTCTGTGTGTCAAATAAATAAATAAATAATGTTTAAACACACACACACACACACACACACACACACACAAAACACAGCAGTGCAGGGGAAAAGGTACTAGAAAATCTGGGTTTGAATGTAGATACATATAATCACTTATCTCTTGGCTGACTTTGAACATGTTACTTAGCATTTGTAAGCCTAGTTTCCCCATCTGTAAAATGGGGTAACACACTTAACCTCTTGGGCCTGTGAGGATAGTTCAGTGAGGTAACTCTGAAAAAGCCAAGAGTTTGGAACCTAGTGCTATGGGTCTCTCTCACTCATCCTCGTCAAGAGAATGCCATGTACTTGGATTAAATAAATTGATTACCAATAAAGAGGAAAAGACGATTGAGGGAGCAGCAGACACGAAAATCTCTGAATATTCCTATGTTAATAAACTGGCTTGCCCACCAAGGACAGTTATTTGGGCTTCTTATCAATGGTTCCACCCCCAGCACTTATATTGATACTGTCTGCTTCCCTGCCTCTGTCCCAGTGGCTAGGTATCCAGTCTCCAGGCAAAGATACCCTCAGGGAGCGTGACTTCTCTAAGGACACCACTGCCTTCAACGTCATGTTCTCACCAGCTCTGCCCAGTTGTGGAGAAACACACCCACACACCTCTATCTCTAAAACACATTTAACCTTGACCCGCATAAAATGTAAACACAGTCCCTCACTGTTCACCCATGGATTGGTGCACTTCCCGTAGTCTCCACCCCAGATCAGAAGGGGCAAGGGAGCTGGGATGGTGGGTGGGCATAGAGAGGTGAGGACAAATCCATTTGCAAAATCGGGGAAAACAATGCGTAGCCTACAGTCCATCTACGTGGACTCACACGTCATCATTGTAGAAAACAAGTTAATGTCCCAATTATGTCCTTAGCCAACCTGTGATGATTGCATGAGAAGAAACCTCCCTTTCTTTCCTGTGAATCACACTACTACAATTTACAAAGCACTTTCATACTTATCACTGCATTTGAACCTGATATTCATCAATGAAGTGAAAAAGGCAGGCATTATCCCCATCTTGCAGAGGAAGCTCAGAGAGATTAAGTGACTTACTCAGGTGGCACAGTCAAGTGCAGAGCCTGAACTGTGATTTCTAACCCAGTGCTTCAGTCCATACATGCAAGGACCAGGCTTGGGTAGCTCTGTGGGTTTAGAAATTTGCACTGCCACTGTAATGCACTGAGCCCTAGAAAAGCTTTTGAGTGGTAGTTGTGATGAAGATAGTGGTAATAGAGTGAACTGTGGCTTAATTTTGCCCTCTACAGGAGTGCCTGGTGGCTCTGTCAGTTAAGCAGCTGCCTTCAACGTGGGTCATGATCCTAGAGTCCTGGGATCGAGCCCCACATTGGGCTCCCTGCTGGGTGGGAAGCCTGCTTCCCCATCTCCCACTCGCTCTGCTTGTGTTCCCTCTCTTGCTGTGTCTCTCTCTCTCTGTCAAATAAATAATATCTTTAAAAAAAATTGCCCTCTACACCAGATTGGCATGGAGCAGGAGCACCTTCTAAATATTAAAGAGAAAACCTCATTGAAACAGTCATGAAAGTCCTCTCTGTGAGCGGGACGAGAGCTCCAAATACACAGCAAATCCCTGACAATCCACAGTTGGAAGAGTCATTTGTTTGCAAGACATGGGACGGCTCGCCATTCCTTAACAAGTTTTTACTGAGCACCTCCCATGTGCCAGGTGCTGACCTGAGCTCTGGGACTATAGTGAGTCACACAGATGGTCCTTGCCTACACAGACATACAATTTCTTAGGAAAGGCGGACATCTATTAGATAAGCACACACACAAGCATGTGATTGCAAGCTGTGATAACAGGTCAGGAGAGAAAGGACAGTTTTATGAGTACTTATAGTCTGCAAGTCTGAGCGAAGGTTTCCCAAGTAAGTAGCCTATGACCTGCCCAGAGAAGCCTGGCAGGATGATAAGGGGTAGCAGTACTGATGGGTGTGGTAGACACAGGGATGTGCCCTCACCTATCAAGGGAAAACTTGCCTGGAAAAAAATGAAGAGAATTTACCTTCAACTGAGGGGTGTGGTCCGTAGCCTGCCTCCACCTGCCAGTGCCATCAGGGTCTGCCTCACTTGCACAGAACTGCCTGGCCTGAGGTTGCTGTCACACCCTGACGGGAGAAGCCTAGGTTCAGTGACTGAGCGAGACTCAGCAAGTGCTGGTCTGGTATTTGCTGCAAGGCTTCCCAGGATGTTGGCTGAGGCTTTGGCAGGCCTGCTTCACAGTTTTTCTTTCTCTGCCCAATCCTGCTGCCTCCCACTTCCTCTTATGGAAGCAGATCCCTAATATCCATCTTGCACCTCACACTCCATCTCAGTGTCAGTGATGAGGCATAAATGTCCCAGGCCAGGGACTGCTGAGAAGCTCCGAGAAGGCTACGGTGACTGCAGGGCAAATTATGAGGGAGAGGAGCAGGGTTGGAAGAAAAGGGTCAGAGGTGAGTGGTTTGGGACAGGTAGCCTAAGGTCCTAAATGTAAGAATTTCAGTTTTCATCCTAAGAATAATTAGAAGCCTTTGGAAGGCTTAAAGTAAGGGAGTCACACAATCATATTCCTGTTTGAAATTCTGCTGCATGAGGATGGATTGGAGAGGGGCAGTTAAGGGTGCAGGAAGATGGACTATGGCACCAACAATGTCCAGTGTTGGCCTGGACTAGGGAATGGTGAAAAACAGACAGGCTCTTTGGCATCCCCAGAATCTAGTATATTACCTGTCACACAAAAGTTCCCAGTAAATTTTTGCTGAATGAATGAATGAATGAATGAGTGAATGAAATAGACTCTGTAGGGTCTGTGCTCTCAAGGTGGCTGCAGTCAGGGAGAAGGGTGGTGCATAGTAAGTGTGATAAGGGTAGCCCCCAAGAGTGCAGAGCAGCCAGTCCTCCGAGTCAGCGAGGGCTATTCCACTCAGTGGAACAAAAAGTGAGAGGGTCTTCCCAGAAGAACAGATGGGCATTATGGGGCTACAAGTTGGGATGGATGACCTTCCAGAATGTCAAATCATGCTCAGGCTGGGTGCTTGGGTGACTTAAAGGTAGCTCTTAATCTCTTGCTCCCAAGGACACTTGGGGAGCTGGGTGGAAGTTAGTGGAAGTTGTCAATAAACAAATGTCTTGGGGCGCCTGGGTGGCTCAGTGGGTTAAAGCCTCTGCCTTCAGCTCAGGTCGTGATCCCGAGGTCCTGGGATCGAGCCCCGCGTTGGGCTCTCTGCTCAGCAGGGAGCCTTCTTCCTGCCTGCCTCTCTGCCTACTTGTGATCTCTCTCTCTGTCAAACAAATAAATAAAATATTTAAAACAAACAAACAAACAAACAAACAAAACAAATGTCTTGGCCCACGACAATGATTCTATTATCCCAGGAGCCCCTGAGTGCTTGCCTAAAGTGCAGATTCCAGACTTTTTGGTTTTGAAACTCTAGGGATGGGTTTGCCCAGGAATTTTCCTATATTGGGATTTTTAATTTTAAAAATTATTATTATTATTTTTTTTTCTGGAGAGAGAGAGCATGAGCAGGGGGAGGGGCAGAGGGAGAGAGAGAATTTTAGTCAGGCTCCACACAGCCCAGAGCCAGTCATAGGGTTCTATCTCATGACCCTGAGATCGTGACCTGAGCCAAAATCAAGAGTCCAGCACTTAACTGACTAAGCCAGCCAGGCACCTCTCCTATAATCAGGATTTTGATGCACCAAAGTTTGAGAACCACAGATACAATGCAAGAGGGAAAAGCATAGATCAGAGTTCTGAGTTCTGGTTCCAAACCTGTCACTAATCTGCTGCATGACCTTGAGCCAGCGCTGTCCTCTTCTCTGGCCTTAGCCTCCTCATCTGCAGAACTACCTGGATTTCTACCTGATTTCTGGGTTACTGGTTCTAGCTTGAAGACATTCCAGCCTCCCCATCCAGCCCAACTGATTCCCTCAGTCACAGATGCAAACCTCTGCTCGCTGAGCCTCAGTTTCCTTACCTGTCAGTGAGGTGATGACAGTGTCTTCCTCAGAGGGTTGCTGAGAGAATTAAAATTATATATTTAAATATATATACCTACATATTTTAGTTATAAATATGTATTTATATATTTAACAGTTTTAGAACAAGCTCTGGCCTGTTTTATTAAAGAAAAATTTTGCACGATTTACTTTTTATCAGTCTGTTCCGACATGCGTAGAATCACCCGAGGGCGCCTGGGTGGTTCAGTGGGTTAAGCGTTTGCCTTTGCCTTCGGCTTGGGTCATGGTCTCAGGGTCCTGGGATCAAGCCCTTCATTGGGCTGTCTGCTCAGCAGGGAGCCTGCTTCCCTCCCCCCTCTCTCTGCCTGCTTCTCTACCTACTTGTGCGCTGTCTCTCTGTGTCAAATAAATAAATAAGTAAATCTTAAAAAAAAAAAAATTACCTGGATCAATGATAGGCAGAGTGCATACTCTGTGGTATTTCCCACATGCTGTGTCCAATTCAACATTATTGCCACTGTAGTGATGGACGCCAGTTTTGGCCAACATGGAACAGTATGCTATTTCAGTTCCTCAAGACCAGAGAGTTGTTGTTGAGGATGACCAGTTTTGCTTTATCATGTCTGATCATCACAGTCTGCTTGTACCCCAGCATATACTTTTCACTTTTCTTAGTGAGTTGGAGCCTCCATCAACTTTTTCATCTTCTTTGTGGCCACCACCTTCCTGCCATAGGTGTTGGATGGCCCCAGCTGAGAGCAGCCTAAGATGGCCTGAGGCTAGAAGAACTAAAATGATCCCTCTTTCTTCCTTCTTCCCTCCCCTCCTCTCCCCCTTCCTCTCTCCCTCCCTTCTACTCCTCTATCTCCTTCTTTCCTTCCTTACTTCCTTCCTCTCTTCCTTCTTTCCTTCCTCTCTTCTTTCTTTCTTTCTATCTTTCTTTCTCTTTCTTTCTTCTCTATCCCCAACATGGGACTTGAATTCACGATCCCAAGATCAAGAATTGCATGCTCTACAGACTGAGCCAGCCAGGTGCCCCTAAAATGATAAGTTTCTTTTCCTTTTGAATATTAGGGTAGATTAGAAAGTCTGGAAAAATAAACACTCTATTGTTAATGGTGGTTATCTTTGGGCTTATTGGTGACTAATCTTTCCTTATGCTTAATGTATTATCAATGTTTTAAAAAATAATGGTAAAAATAAAAATAAGTTTAAAAGAGAAACAAACATAGAATTACCACATTCTGGGTAAACTGTATACACGAAGGACTTGAAGGCAGGGACTTGAACAGATAGTGTATGCCTGTGTTCATAGAAGCGTTATTCACAATTGCCAAAAGGTGGAAACAACCCAACTGTCCCTTGACAGATGAATGGGTAAACAAAATGGAATGGAATGTTATTCAATCTTTAAAAGGAAGATAGTTCTGGGGCGCCTGGGTGGCTCAGTGGGTTAAGCCTCTGCCTTCAGCTCAGGTAGTGATCTCAGGGTCCTGGGATTAAGCCCTGCATCAGGCTCTCTGCATGGCAGGGAGCCTGCTTTCTCCACCCACCCCTGCCTCTCTGCCTGCATGTGATCTGTCTGTCAAATAAATAAATAAAATCTTTTAAAAATAGGGGCGCCTGGGTGGTTCAGTCATTAAGCATCTGCCTCCGGCTCAAGTCACGATCCCAGGGTCCTGGGATGGAGCCCCGCATCCGCTACCTAGACTAGAGGAGTCTGCTTCTCCCTCTCCCAGTCCCCCTGCTTGTGTTCCCTCTCTCTGTCAAATAAATAAATAAAATCTTTTAAAAAAATCTTTTAAAAATAGGGGCGCCTGGGTGGTTCAGGGGGTTAAAGCCTCTGCTTTCGGCTCGGGTCATGATCCCAGGATCCTGGGATCGAGCCCTGCATCCGGCTCTCTGCTCCGCAGAGAGCCTGCTTCCTCCTCTCTCTCCCTGCCTGCCTCTCTTTCCTACTTGTGATCTCTGTCTGTCAAATAAATAAATAAAATCTTTTAAAAAAATAAATAAATAAAATGTAAATGAAACCTAAAGACATTATTCTAAGTAGAAAGAACAAAGGCACATTATGCAGGACAATATTGTGATTCCGCTTCTATAAAGGGTACCCAGAATAGGCAAATTTACAGAAACAGAAATTAAATTACTAAAGACTGGGGGAAAGGTGAAATGGGAAGTTGTTGTTTAATGGGTATAGAGTTTCAGTTTGAGATGATGAAAATGTTCTGGAAATGGAACGATGGTGATGGCTACAGAAAAATGTATATGTACTCAATGCTCCTGAACTATGCACTTAAGAAGGCTCAAAATAGCAATTGTATATAATGTATATTTTACCGTAATAAACAACAAACACAAGGATTTCCTTTATGTTGCAAGAAAATTTGAAAAGGGAAACAATGGAAATCTTAGAGTACTTATGGCCTTGTTTCAGAGATGGGTACTGAGCGTTTCTGGGAGGCATTTGCTCAGGAAGGCTTCTTCATCTCTCTGCCACATACCAGACAGCGCCCATCCTTGCCCTTCATGATTCCTTTTCTAAATGAAGTCCTCATTCAAAAAAAAAAAAAAAAAAAATCAGGCTTGAGATTTTAGGATAAAATTAGGGGAGATTTGGTTGAGATCCCATCTGCTCTGAGGCAAATTATTGCCTCCATAACATGCAAATATTAGTTGAGTTGAGCTAATAGAACACACATACCAGTAAAGCTTTCAAAATGATCTGCAAAGTGGGTTCAAGATAAACTCGTAAAGATACAAAGCCAAGCTAGACAAGGCAACTAGCCTGTTTGAAGTAAGTGTAATTTACAGAGCTCAGGAGAGAATAAAGACACTTCACAAAAGCAGTACTTAAGAGTTCAGCATTGCATTGATACCATTTCAAAGCAGAGGCAGCATGTTGTGGTCTTAGCAACCGACTCAAAGAAATCCAAGAGGTACGGGAGCTTGAGGAGAGGAAAGCGTAGAGGACAGAAGGAGAAGGAGCCATTGTGTAAGCTCCAGGAGCAAACCCAGCCTCTCATTCACAGTGTTTGTTGTTCTACATTCCTTGATTGCTTGCTTCCTGATCCTGCAGGGCTGTGAACTCCTGGACTTGACTTCCTTAGTCAAGGGGAAAGATTTCAGAAACAGTCCAAGCGACCAACATAAAGACTTCTTAGCAGCAAATTCAGTGACTTTTTAGCCATTCAGGGCCTTAAAGCACAGACAAAATATATTTTTTTTTTAAAAAAGATTTTATTTTTATTTATTTGTTAGAGACAGAGCGAGCAAGGACAGGCAGACAGAGGCAGAGGGAGAAGCAGGCTCCCTGCTGAGCAAGGAGCCTGATGTGGGACTCGATCCCAGGACGCTGGGATCATGACCCGAGCCGAAGGCAGCCGCTCAACCAACTGAGCCACCCAGGCGTTCCCAGCACAGACAAAATATTAAGCAATGGCTCCAATCAATATTTCCAGCTGGTTCTCTCTCCAACTTTTCCCAGATATTTTTCATGAAGCCACAGAATCTTTCACCTAGAGAGGCTTACAAAATAGTCTCAGGACCTAGGAACTTAAGAGAAAAAATTATTTATGCAAGGCCTTATGATGAAGGAACAGAAGGCAAGCTGAGGACAGAGCAGAAGCTGACACCCCCCCACCCCCACCCCCACCCCATGGAATATATGTGACATTTCTCAGGCACTCCTGGCTGCCCTAAAGGAAGAACAAATAGTTAACTTGTAAGAGATCACAATCTTGCAAGACCTGAGTCTGCCTCAGTTTACAAACATCCTAGTGAGGGCACCTGGGTAGCTCAGTGGGTTAAAGCCTCTGCCTTCAGCTCGGGTCATGATCCCAGGGTCCTGGGATGGAGCCCCACATCTGGCTCTCTGCTCAGCAGGGAGCCTGCTCCCCCTCCACAGCTGCCCCGCCTGTCTGCCTACTTGTGATCTCTGTCAAACAAAACAAAACAAAACAAAGTCCCAGTGATTTATAAGGAAGAAGCTTTCTTATCAATAGCCTAACTTCTAGAGACCCATAACTCAGTTCCTGAAGCCCTAACATCATCCTCCCTTCCATAGAATTGAGGGAGGCTGAGGCAGAAGGAAATGTAAATAAAGTTGAATTTCTTCTAGATTTAAAGCTCATTGCGGGGTGCCTCGGTGGCTCAGTGGGTTAAAGCCTCTGCCTTCGGCTCAGGTCATGATCCCAGGGTCCTGGGATAGAGCCCCACATTGGGCTTCTCTGCTCAGCAGGGAGCCTGCTTCCTCCTCTCTCTCTGCCTACCTCTCTGCCTACTTGTGATCTCTGTCCATCAAATAAATAAATAAGATATTTAAAAAAATAAAAAATAAAAAAAAATAAAGCTCATTGACAAGGACGTGTGATAGCAGGAATGTAACATTCCTCCAGGAAGCTCCCAACTATCTTACTGTTAATGCCTTACTAAAAGGAAAAACAACCTTAACTTGATAAATAGCAAAGCTTCTGGGATCCTGTGTGTCTTTTTTAAAACATGAAAGTTCCTTCAAAACCTCTGTTTTGGAGCACCTGGGTGGCTCAGTGGGTTAAGTCTCTGCCTTTGGCTCGGGTTGTTGATGAAGTTCTAGAACATAGGTGAGGTTCAGTGGGGTGAGGTCCGGAGCCAATGACCAAGAAAAAATTCTTGAGACACCTTTGGTGCAAAATGGTGGTTTCTTAAAGCACGGGGACAGGACCCGTGGGCAGAAAGAGCTGCTGCCCCACGATCCTGAGGAGTGGCTGATTATATACACAGGAGTTGAGTAGGTGAGGACAAAGGGGGTGTTCAGAAGGGCTATCAGGGTAAAGAAGACTGTCAGGATATTGAAGGCCTGGTTATTTTCAAGCCAAGGCCATTTTTCCCTCTAATGGGGCACTAACATGAAGACAATTGGGAGTTTCCTGGTGGAATGTCACATTCCTCCTATCAAGTGTCATTGTTAGTGAGATTTAGCACTGGGACATTTGTAAACCGAAGGGGACTTCTGTCTTGCGGGACTGCGATCTCTGCAAGTTAACTATTTGTTTTTCTTTTAGGGCAGCCAGGGGTGCCCGAGGAATGTCACACATATTACCAAGGGGAGCGGGTGGAGAGGGGGTGCAAGGTGCCAGCTTTTGCTTTGTCCTCAGCCAGCCTCCTGCTGCCTCATCATTGTGATCCCAGGGTTCTGGGACTGAGCCCTGCATGGGGCTCTCTGCTCAGCAGGGAGCCTACTTCCCCCTCTCTCTGCCTGCCTCTCTGCCTACTTGTGATCTCTGTCAAATAAATAAATAAAATCTTAAAAACAAAACAAAACAAAAAAAACCCACCTGTTTTTCTTTACCTTCCCTAACCCCATAGTATATATTCAGCCACCCCTCAAAACTCCCAAAGCATCAGCTCTTTCTGCCCATGGGTCCTATCCCTGTGCTTTAATAAAGCACCATTTTGCACCAAAGACATCTTAAGAATTCTTTCTCGGTGGTCGGTTCTGGACTGAACCCCACTGAACCTCACCTATATTCCAAAACTATATCACTTATTCTTTGTAGTTCTCATTTATTCTTTTAGCTTTTAAATTCTAGTTCTTGTTCATTCTTCAGACCCCTCTGTGTTTTAAGAAAGGAAATGAGTTTCTTATTTTATGCCTGGGGTGACAGGCAGAGATACTTACCTACAACATTATCTGTGATTTTGGTTTAGCACCAGGGTGTCCTGGTACAAAGGCTTCTTTATTAATAAAAATATTTTTAAAATTATAGCCAATATTTACTAAGCATTTTTAATGTGTCAGGCACTGTGCTAAGCACTTTACTGTATCATCTTGTAGGGAGGGATGACACACTTGTCACTGTGCTCATTACATGGGTAGAAATACTGATGTTCAGGGGCACCTGGGTGGCTCAGTGGGTTAAAGCCTCTGCTTTCGGCTCAGGTCATGATCCCAGGGTCCTGGGATCGAGCTCCACATCGGGCTCTCTGCTCCTAGGAGAGCCTGCTTCCCCCCTCTCTCTGCCTGCCTCTCTGCCTACTTGTAATCTCTGTCTGTCAAATAAATAAATAAAATCTTTAAAAAAAAAAAAAAAGAAATACTGATGTTCAGAGAGATTGGGCTACTTGTGAAGATCACACAGCTAATAAGTGGCAGAGCTGAATTTGAACTTAGGACCTAATAGGTTAAAAGCGCAGTCCCACAAAAGTGCCCCCACTTTGACACTAGTCACAGATAGAGTCCCCAAGCTACCTGCACTTCTGCCGAGACAACTACAAACTCAAGGGTCCCATGACACCTCACTCAAGCTCAGTAATTCTCTAGAATGACTCACAGAACTCAGGAAAGCACTATTCTTTTTTTTTTTTTTAATGTTTTTTAATTTTTTTTTTTTTTTTTTTTTTTTGGTCAGAGAGAGAGGGAGAGAGAGAGAGAGCGAGTGAGCACAGGCAGACAGAGTGGCAGGCAGAGGCAGAGGGAGAAGCAGGCTCCCTGCAGAGCAAGGAGCCCGATGTGGGACTCGATCCCAGGACGCTGGGATCATGACCTGAGCCGAAGGCAGCTGCTTAACCAACTGAGCCACCC